>JBBWSL010000069.1:0-246927 GCA_038088545.1 Diaporthe humulicola | reverse complement strand
TTTTAACTTAAGTATTATAATACTAATATAATTAGTATAATTAGCTATTATTTAATATTTTTTTATAATAGTTATATAGAACTTATTAGCTATAATACTTATTTTTTTTAATAGTATTATAGCTTTTTTATTAGGGCTATTATTAAAAATAATATAGTATTTTAAGTTAGCTTATATATAATAGGGGCTTAGGGTTAATAATTTATAATTAGTATAAAGAATTAATTTTAGGTTAGTAGTATAGCTTATTAGTTTTATAAGGGTATAATTATTTTATTAATTTTGGGTAGTATATAATAGATATTTAGCTTAAAATATATTAGTATAAAGGGCTAATAATATATTAGTAGTAGCTATATTACTAGATTATAGCTTAGGGGGGGGGGAATTTATATTTAGGGGTAGTTTCTATATATAGTAATTAATTAGGATAATTTTAAGTATAAATAGTGGTAAGTAGGGATAATAATAATAAAGTATTTAGTTAAAAATACTATTAGATTAATAGTGTATACTAAATTTTAGTGGGGGGGCATAATAGTATGTTATTTAGCGCGTTTTTGGCGGTGTCGAATGCAAATGAGTGTAATGATTGCCGTGCCGGAGCTACCCACAGGGGATGAAACCTCAGAGCCCGCAGGGGACCCGCCCTCCAGCTTCGCCCTTAGCCAATCAAACGCAACCCATTCCAGCGGGGAAAACAAGAACCACGATCTCACAAGTGGAAGCTCTGGCTTAGCGAGCCTTGCGAAGCCACCCGAAGATCCAAACTTCAGCCCGAATGGCCAGAATGGCGCCCTACAAGCAGGACCGCCTGGAACAGCCGTTGAAGTTGCGGTGTCGACCCCTGACGCAGACACCCGCGGAAATAGCAGTATCACGTCTCCAGAAGCGGCTCAAGCGATCGGCTGCCGGGCGAGAAAGGAGATTGGGATAGAAACGCTGATAGCTGTCATAGGCATCCATCCACTGCTGGTTTGTCTATAGCAATATCTGTGGTTAAAGCCCCCTTTTTGCAGGGACTGGACCAAGAATACATTCTGTTCATTCGATGATCGCAAACTAATACGGACGTCGCCAAAGCCTCCAATCATTTTAGGCATCCGCCAAAAGCTTATGCAGGTGTAGATGGATTATCCTTGAACCTAGGACGACCACCCGCGCCGCCATTGTAAGCGTGTAGCGTGCAGGAACACCCCCTCCGGCCGACAATGGCTCGCTTGAACCGCCCAAGGACAAGTGATGTGGCACAATAGACGAGGAGACGACGCAATGAAAGAAAACCTGTTACGTAGCCTGGGTGACAGGACATGGTTCGAGCTCCTTCTTGTCTCGACAAGACCCACACAGGCCTCACCGGTCAGATTTAGGACCGGCCAGATATGCACATGACAGGAAGAGGTATACATTCAGCTACATGCAGCAAACCCGAAACGGAAGTTCCCATGCGCGCCCAAGGCTGTCCCCACGCTCCGTGCTCAATGTCTCGGAGCACTGATAAAGAATCGAGGCAGGAGCAGCACCTCCTTGCCCAGCTCAGGCACGGGTCCGTGTTACCTGTCACATACGGGTACGTATCCCGGCTGTCCGGCCGGGAGGACCATGTCTTCCTATGCTGACCACATGCTAAGTGTCTTGGGTAGCGATGGGATCGAATCTTGATACCTGCAGCATCGTGATTGTGTGCAGATGGTGGTGCCTTGTCCATTGGCCAAGTATCAGTGTCGCGCACCCCCGCAACGTGGTGTTACTCTTAAGTTCACCGCCTGGCGGCTGCTTCACTCGGACTTTGGCCGGTAGCATATGGCCGGCAGGCTTTATTTGTCTGGAGAGACACACGGGCCGGAGTGCTGCATGATCACGTTGCCGTACAACGGGCCACACAACTCGGACGGCTTCCCGAAGGAGAGGAAATGACAACACCATGCGTGCCTAGCATCGGATGCTGCCAACTTGTGCAAATCCCACAGCCGCCCAGGCCAAGCCACCCATCTCCGCGCTGACAGAAAGGCTGATTTCACGACGCTGCGGTGAGGACAGCCACCCCGAGCACGACAGCAGTCCGACGTGCATAGGCGCATGCGGGCTGTGAGACAGGACCCTCGTTCAGCCTTCAGACACACAGGTGCCGGTGAAGAAATATTCCTGGCCTTGTGTCACCCATACCCTCATCCGTCTTGCATACTCCCCCCCCATGTCGAACCTCGCAAAGGTGGACAAAATAGCGGTTAGCCTCAACATGGGCCCACACATTTCTTCCCTTGCAGACGGCCTCGCATACCCGGGAAGAAAAAAGAGTCCGAGACATTCGGATAGGGACCCCAGAGCCTTAGAGAAACGATTGGCCGTGTAGGACGCCGTCACCTCGGAATTTGCCAGCCCGCTGCAGCACGGCACTGCACTCTTGATGCGCTGCCATGCAGATCGTTATTGGCTTTCTTCGGCAAGATCTTGATGGAGATCCGCGGAACGGCCTTGGCTTTGCAGATCAGCCCCCCTCAATCCTTACATAAAAAACAATCGACATATTCAGCTTAGTATTGACTATTATTGCTTCTTCTACTCATTGAAAGCGGATTCCCAATGAATCGGATACGCTCTTCTGTGTGTGGGCAAAAGAAAAAGCGTGTTCAACGGAGCGTTTGTCCCCGACCAGCCTTCTGAACGCACTTCTTTGGTGAAAGCTGAAAGGCTAACAGGGATTTAGGCGAGAGAACTGCTTACGGATAGGCGGCTCGTCGGGAACCAGTCGGTTAAGCGAGCTGGACGATTGATCTTGCCCGATCAGGGTCTCCCTCCCTCCTGAATCGTTCCTTATTCCCGGTAGCAGGGCAATTCAGCAGGCCATACGCACGTGGCAACCGATCCCAACGATACTAACAATGCAGGTGATCCTGCGAGGCATGCGCCTAACCCAAACAAGCCCCTCCAGCCGGCAGACAACCGAGAAAACTCGGGCCAATCTGGGCTGAATCGCTGCCCAAAGGAAGACCCGCCCAGGAGCTGAGACAGAACATCGAGTTGACAGGCACTTCCTTGTCGAGCGGCTACAAGAATAGTGCTGACTTGCTTCTTGTCATATTTGGGGAGTGTATCCGCCAAGGACAACTCACCTTGGTATGGAGAGATGGCTGTCACCGGTGAGTGCTGCGTCTTCCTCATGCTGTCCAAGGCAGAATTCACGCGGTCAGTGAGCTGTCGTGGGGTGTGCCATGAACTACCCCCACGCGGATTTGTAAACAGTAGAAGGAATATAAGAGACGACAAGAGTCCACAGAAACTTGCTCGTCAATGGGGTCGAACCATACCTGGTTACCAAGCCAAAACTCTCAAGGGGTCTCAAGGCAACCCTCAAACTTACCACCAGTGACTTCTTGCGGTGATTGACGTCTTGTGCTCAATACCCATTTTCCCATTCATTTCCGTGGCTATTAGGCCACCAGAACCCATTCTTGCCCGTGGCCCAAGGACCACGATAATGGACGGGTGAGTACTTCACTCCTACGACTTTCCCCGTCACCAATATTGAACCGAGCCAAAGAAAAACACCTTCATCGAAGCCATTGCGTATCAAGACCTCAAAGTCTGAAGACAGCGATCTTGCTTCATCACGCACACAGGACTTTGTCCAGGAGCCCCCGAAGAACGGCAACATCCTTGCCACCTTGCCATATCAGACCACGGATGTAGATGCTCGGCGCCGAGAGATGAAGGTCGAGATGATGGATTATATAACCAACTTCGACCACGAGTTTCGTCGATAGAAAGAAGTTTCCGACTGGCTCAGAGATTTTGGAATTCTCTCGCAATATGAAGCTGATAGGGATGGAACGGTTGTGTGCTTATGATATCAGATGTGAACATGGCATTTGGACTTAAATGAAAACATACAAAAAAACAATAAAAACGATTGATGGATTTCCAATATGTTTTGGCTACTCTTTTATGGGTGCCGAATCATATGGATGTGTTCAACAACAAGTCGTGGCACGCCGAGTGATCTGTTACCCACCCATGATCCGTGTCCCACTGGGTGTGCTGCCTGCCCACACTACTTCGCCCAGCACTTACAGAGCTGAACGATCGTCTGTCAGGGGAGCTTTTATTAGAGGAGAACCAGTCATGGTGAAGAAAGACTGCGCTAGTACTCATTGAATTGGCCGTCGCAGTAAGCACTCAAGTAGGTAATTAATCTACTTACGTTAGCAAGGGCCAAAAAGCACATTGGGCCAGGCCAGAACAGATCACCGCATCAGATATAGTGCGACTTTGAGTGATTTTATACAACAGGGGCCGCTGTCCAAGTTAAATTCCCAAATGTATGAGCATCAAAGTGTTTACAGTGAGTCCATTGAGTGTATTCGTTGGGTGGCTAGCACTTCATTCTGAAGGTGGGCTCAGTGACCTGGGCACAGTGACGTGCTGTGTCCTCCAGCATTCATGGAAATCCAGTGCACATTTCATTCCAACGCTCAGTTCCATTGCTTCGCTTTCAATATCACGGCGTGGTTAATTGTGTGGCGACACGCCGACCGGGAATGGCGCGACTATGGTATCACACTTGCTCTACGGGGGATACAGCCAATGGCCTTGCAAGCCGTGCCAAACCACAAATGGATATGGCCTGTGATTATAACACGGAGACTGCTCTTCGGTATCAATCACAGCTCATCGAATGCGGTCAAATTGGTAGTTTGAATCTCGTCAAACACAATGCCACCAATTGGGAATTTTGAGAAATTTAACCTGACCACTTCCAATGTCAAGTGCTGACTGGAAAGTCGCAGCATAACTTTGGAATACTTAAGAGAAATGTTTTCCAAAAGGACAAAAACAGTCTTATCGCCGATCGATGATCATTAATCATTATCAACAGCAGCCCAATGCTGACGTGAAGTGTCTCGATTCCCGACTCCTAGCCAATGAAATCCAAGTCGCAACATAAGAAGAAGCTGTTGTCGCCGTGACACAAGAGCGGGGTTGTACGACAAGCTCACCAGCAGCCGTGTAGAGGGCACGCGATCATCCACAACCCTCAGATGCTGAGAAGGTCAAAGCTGGTAAAGACATCGGATCGGCAAGGTTGGACAGGAGAAGCTTTGTTTTGTCTACCCCTCCTGAATCTGAAGGAACCAAGTGCGTAACACGTTCACAGCTTCACAATGCTCCGTCCCACGCACAGCAATCACCCTGCATGTTCGTGTGAACGGACCGAAGTCTTTATTGTCTGGGCTCAGACGACCCACAGCGCTGGATAAGGTGTGCCACCGCATCATCCCAGACAGTTGTACTCGGTATTCGCCGCAATGAAGAGGAGCTGAAGAGTCGAGAAGGAAGGGCTGCTTTCCAGCTGTCGCTGCCGCTGTCACTCTTACATGAACGCACAGGGATCAGATAGCCGGATGCAACACCCAGAGTCCAGTCCTTGGCCTCGAGCCCAGTCGCGTGGTACGACAGGCGGGCACATGTCGAGGAAAATCACGACAGGAAATTTCCGCCAGTGTGATCACGGAATACAAAGTGAGACAGACTTATCACCAGTCCTTTTCTGGCGACCGACCAGCCGTCCTGGCCCCGCATGGCGCTACTCGCTCAACAAGCTCCTCCATGGTTCCGGGTCACAGGCCGAATCACAGCCGTTGACAGGTCTCGGGGAGCCATGCCGGGCCCACTTCGGGAACCAGAGCCACGCATATTGCTGATGAAAAAAATGTCTCCGATCCCGTTACACAGATCTCGTATCACAGTCACAATTTTTTTTTGCTTGTTCCCAAGTGGGTACCTCGCCCGGCGGCCGGTACGTTTCGTTAGCCGGGGGAGAAGAAGCAACGATTTTCGCTAGGGGAGCCAATAGGTCAGCTTCATTGTGTGACCAGCTTCGCGAATAGATTCCAGTCCATTCTAGAGCGCCGAATGGTACCCCACGGCGGTCAGACTCCCGTGCCCAAGGCCCACAATACAAAAGAAGAGGCAAAAAAAAGCAACAGATAGCCGATGGCCTGCTGAGATCTTAGAATACATGTCATATTTTTGGTAATCCAGTAAATCTGACCTATCAAACCACAATTCTTCTGTTTCATTGTATTTGAATGTATTTGAAAGACCAACCTTTGTTGGCGTCCATATCGCTGATCCCCTGAGATTATATTGCATGCATATACGATATAGACAACAAACAATGCCTCCCGAAGTCCACGGTCCCAATTGGAATGTGATCAGATGGCAGAATGTTTGGTACAGTGCAGCAGAGCAGTCTTATCACTTAACTCTTCAGCTCCAGTGACTTGCTAGGAAGCCATTTGTTTTCCCGACGATGCCGCTCCCGAAGTATGTGGTGAGCATCGGGTGCGCATCGATCAGCCCTGGCAGAAGTTGGCGCAGGGCAAGTTCCAGATTCTCTAGATGATTACCACAAGGAGCAATTTGATTACGCAGGTGCTTCCAAGGTTCATTCTTCGCCTCTCGTCTGCGTTTATCTCCATCGTGTCACCCTCATGCGTTCTCCCGACCAAGAACTTAGACTAGAAGAAGAGACATGACGTGTCGATCATTCTGCATGTGAAGTGCTCATACATCACTTGTAAAGATTTCAATCACACCAAGGAATGCCCCAAGAAAGACCCCATGCCTAGAAATCCTCAATATCTCCAGTCTTGCCACGGCTGCAGATGGCGGCACATATGTTCTCGTCCTCGCTGACCTCACCGTGAAGCTGCTGCCGGCGCCTCGCAGGCCAGATCTCATGACCTGCTTCCCGTTCGAGATCTAGGTGTTTCTTCAGTTCCTCCTTGACCAATTTCTTGAAGTACAGCACACCGCTCTCGCGCTGAGAGTGCAGCGGCCCGTGCACATAGACGTCCGAGTTCAGGTTCTTCTGGACGCCGTTGCACAGGTCGTAGTCCTCCAGCTCGATGCCCTCGAAGAAGTCGGCGGCCCGCTGGAAGACGTCCATAGACGATTCTGGGTTGCGGAAGGTCTGGTACTCCGTGATGACTGTGGTTGGGCCGGTCGGGATGACACGCATGATGAAGAAGTATGGGGTGGATAGGTTGACGGATGTGTTGGGGAAGTTGTAGGTGAAAGCCCCGTTGCCGAAGAACTGGACATCTTCCTCCTTGATGTCGTCCCTGTTGGGTGGGAAATGCTCGAAGCGGCCTCGATCGGGTGTGACGGAATACCTGTCGAGGTTGGTGATCTTTGTGATGCCGGGGTGGCTTGCCTTGCAATGGTAGCACTGATCACGGTCAGCGGCAGAATTGAACGCTTGCTTCGCTGGGACTTACCTCGTTGTAATTCTCGCCGACCAATTTCCAGTTATACCTGCCATTCGTCGTCCAGGTGCGGTGATAAATATATTTATCCAAAGCAAAGTCATCGAGGCGGGGCTGCTCGTCAGTGCCGCCATTCATTGCCTCCCAGGGCATCGGTGTCTCAGATGAATCAAAGTTTACCCAGACAAAACCAATCTTATCGACGTGGGTGTGGATCTTAAAGAGACCGTAAGCTTGTTTGTCAAAGTTCGTAAGCTCCTCGAATTTGGGAGCTTTCGCGAGTTTTCCATCAAGGCCATAAGACCAGCCTGCAGCAATAGCGTGAGAAGGAATGTCAAACAGAACACGATGCGTCAGACTGACCATGGTAACCGCAGCTGAGCATTCGTCTCGTTCCAGCGTCGGCAGTATCTTTGTCAATGATCGGGTATGCTCTATGCCGGCAGACATTATGGAAGGCTTGGACTTTTCCTTCGTTGTTCTTGACCAGGATGAAGTCAAAGTTGGCAAGTTCGAAGCGGAGGTAGCTCCCTATATCCGGTAGGCGAAGTCGATGAGTTGTGAGAAGCCAGTGCTTAGAGAAAATTCCGCGGCGTTCAAAGTCATAGAACAGGGGTTCCGTGTACCATGAAGCCGGGAAGTTTCCCTCCAAGGAGGGCTTGCTCGGCTTGTCGCCAGAGGCAGCACCGTTGGTCTTGGACCCGTTCAATCGATTTGTGAAGGCTGCCAGCATGTTTGTATCGTAAGGTGGATGTTGAATGACTGTGGAGGTGGAGGACGGCGGACTTCCCCCGGCAAATAAATGCCTTCAAGATGCCAAAGAAATGTCAAGATAATCAAGGTTTCGTGACGTCGCCACTAGATCTGTGTACAGCCCGCCTGGTGAGTTGGAAGTGGTGCGGTTTGATAAGAGCACACTCACTAGATAGCAAGCCGCATGTCTCTGCGAGCACTGTGAGGTCTCGTTGACCATCAGATTAGGCAAGTGATGGCGCAGAGACGCTCATTGGATGAGGTTGGAGGCTTCGACGATTAGCTAGGTAGGACTTAGAGCAGGCAGTATTGTAGTGCGGGGAATGTCGATGCCGACGTCTCGTGGCCGAGCTTGGCTCTGCAGGCGGGAATGGAAGAGGTGAAAAGAGTGGTTCGTGTTCACACATTGGTGCGAAAATGACTGTGAGGCGAGTAGAAAGAATCAATCACATTGACACATTTACCAAGCAAGTACGGGCTTCGAAACAGGAGGAGGAGTTCCGAGGTCCATGACCGAAACAGTGTGAGAACTACGAGTCACACATTCTCTCAATATCTTCTGCCGCAGACACCTGTATAGTCAGCATCGAGATATTGATGAACTTTCATGGCCGGATCAATAAACATGGAGGGTTTGGCCTCGAAGTTCATAGAGTAATCACAGATCTCTGGGTATATGCCTCTTCCAACGCCGCCTTCTGATCCCATTTCGGGCTGCATGTACAGCGTCCATTAGCTACCATACAGGCGGGAGTTTAATCTCTCTGACCGTCGGATAAGTTTCAATCTAGCCAATGATCGTAATAAGTCCCATGTTTTGCAACATGTCCATCCAAAACACATTTACTCCAACATCAAGACGTTTAAATATCTCCCTGACCGCCAGCTCCACGGTGTGGATAGGCTCGGAAAGGCAAGCGCGTGAGATGGATGACAAGCGACCAAGGACGGACTCGCGCATGCGAAGAATCTCCGCCTCTTCCTCGCTGCCTTTCGAGTCTGGAGTGATCGATAATGATGTCGAACCCACCAGCAATAGCAAAGGCTGGACGCAAGATGTGCCCGAACTGATGTGGATCTGGTCTAGTCGAATGATGATGTTGCGCCCTAGAAACTTCAGCCAGTCCTGTGAACTCGTGCTCGAGTGCGACAGAGAAGAAGAAATCATGGTTAAATTCTGCATCGGTGAGCGAGAGCCATTTCGCTGGTTGAGATGACGGCCACGCTTGGAGAGCAAATTTGGAAAGACCTGATAGAGCTGATAGAAGTTTGCGAACATGTAAGCTTCAGCGAGCAGCAAATGATGGATGGGCGGAGTGTTCTCGTCCCCAGTGTTTGCTATCTCGTGCAGGCTGGGAAGCTCGAGTCTCCATAATTCGTCTTCTAAAGCCTCCACCGCTTGTAAGAAGGCGGCCGGCTCTGAGAGACGAGACTTGGGAGTCTTTGACCCGTGGTCGAACGATCTTAACTGACGAAATAGCCGGATCAGACGTGTGAACAACGCTTGTGGTTGCTGGGCAATACTTGTCCACGGATGTGGTTTGAGTCGCTCCACCTTGAATGGATTGCTCTCCCGAGGTACCGTTTGCATCTCTCGGCATGGATTAAGCTGCGTATAGTCGTGAATAGTAACATCTTCAGTGACCCAAGAGGTGACCATCTCCCAGTAGACCAGAGCTTTTCTGAAGAAATCTAATGTCTCCAGCTCGTCGTCGGCGCACTTGATTGTGCTGTTGAGAACCGCTTGTTGCATGGCTTGCAGATGAACAAGCCCGACATCTGAGACTTTGTGCCAAGCAGTGCTGAGGCCCAACATGAGCACAACAAACAAGTGCTCGGGAGTCCAAGACGATGCGTCACTGAGGTCTTCGCTCAGCTGCTTGATCGCCAGAGACTGGTACTCGGAAGCGTGATTTCTATAGCTTAAGGACTGTCGGCCGAGTTTGGCGCTGGCCATACTGAGCATCGCGTAAAACATGGCGCCGGAACTCTGCCACTTTCGGCTGACATAGGACCGGAAGAGGTTTTGTGGCGAATCGAATACCGAGAATATGCGGCACACTGTAGTGAAATATGCGTCGACGAGCTTTCCCTGCAAATCGAATATCTCAGTCGGGAAGGCAGCGTTACTTCGACATGGTGTTGAAAACGCTGGCGATCCGGACCGTGCCATGTGATTGCTCCCGAAGATGGAAGTCCATAAAGGGCCGTCGGAATAGTCTTCTTGTAGAGTTACGGAGGATCTGCGCGGAATTCCCATATTCATTCCTTGGACTCCTTGCGCCCACTCAAACAAAGATCTTGATGCGTTCTCCTCTCCTTCCATCCACAGTACTTCGTTGCCGGCGGTGCTCATTAGGTCGCCTGTCTGGCTCGGATCATGGCCATGCTCGTCTGGGTTTGGAGCATTTACGTGATCCAAGAGTGATAGTTGGGGAGTTACCACCGTATCGTCTATATCCGCTGGCATCTCACACAAAATGGCGTCTTCCAGACTCTTGTTCAGCACCTGACTATCGATTTCGACCTCTGTAAGAACGTTGGGAGTGCCATGACGTTCCACGGGGGTGCAATCCGACCTTGAGTGGGATGACTCCAGACTCAGATGGCCTTCACGGTCTCCGCTACTCGGCGTTGTCTCTTGCGTGTTGTATTCATCGTGATGTAGCTCATGCTTTCGTGACCATCTCAACTTGACCTGCATAGGGTAGCCAGGGCATTCCTTGCCTTTCTCGAGACACCGCAGACAGCACGGTGTCGTTTCATCGCACTTGATCTGGTGCTTATGAGCTCACCAGTTGGGGCAGTATTGCCGCGGAGGACGTTACCTTTCGCACCTTGCACGTACTGCACCCCGAAGACGATTTCTGTACAGGCCGCCGACGCCGCCTGGCCGGAATAGCCATCTTGACCGAGGACCCGGGCAATGGCTGGCCCCTCCGCGGCGCCAAAAGTGTGGGCATTGTAGTTGTTCTATGCACGCAGTGCAGTTGCTTCAAAAGAAACATGTGAAGTTGTAAATGGCCGGATTGCTACTGGCAGACGTGGATGAGGGGGCGGGGCGGGGCCCTACGGAACTGTATCCGGAGCGATTTGGCTACGAATGCCGGTGGCCGTCGATCCGTTGCAGCAATGCCGGCAACGTGTAAGCATTGCCACTGGCCATGTGCCTTATCTTTGTCACGACGACTAGTCGCGCTTGAGGACAGTCTCCGAGAAGACATGTCTGGGTGAATTTTGGACGTCATCTACATGTCGGAATCCTTCCCGCTAGCTTCCAATTTCTTAGCTGAGAGAGATGCATGGATCACAAAATCGTGAACATTCGCATTCATTTTTCAAAAGTCCATGTATTACTCCATTCTCTCGCTGTGGCGGCTGCCATCCACAGATACTTGTACATGGTAAGTTAGGCCGGGCTGCACAACCGCTTCCGACCAACTATACTGTAATCTGCATTCCATCCAGATACATAAGGTGTCTGTCTTGTAATTCTTAAGCAAGGTCAAATTTCGAACCCGAGCTTGGCCCGCCATCGTTCTTCCCAGCCCGGGTAAAAAGGCGATTCCGCAAGGGTGCCCTCTTCCCAATCACTAGGAATCAGCCCAGACTCTATCTGTTCATTCTTCCAGTCTTCCAGCGCCTTGAGCACAGTCGGCCGTATATGCTGATGGACCTTGCCCGAGGTGATGTGCGGATTTCCCTCAGAAATCTGCTTGAGGGCCAGCGAAGGGATGTAGGGCTCGTCACGCAACTCCGTCATCGGCGTGAATACGGCCTTGAAGTTGAAGACTACTGCACCGGAGAGAGGGAGACGGCGCAGAGTTTGCCAGTCACAGCGTAAGTAGCATTTGTCAATGCCCACACTCTCACCTTGATGCTTTGTGCCATCATTTTTCGCATATTCACTAGGAGTGACAAATAGTGGTTGCCAATCTTCAACGAACCATGCGCATCTTTGGATTGGTCGGTCTGTTGGCATCTTTGAAAAATAACTTGTCGTGGAAATTTGTGATCAGTGGAGTCTCTTGGTTGTGGACGCCCAACGGAATTGTTGGCAAAGATTCCTGAAACTCACCGATCCATCGATTTGGACATTTTCTCCGCGTAATCATTCACTTCGGTGTGGATGTCTCGTAATTGCCGATTGAAATGCGTTCCAAATGTCCATCCAATTGAAGAACAAATGAAGCCCGCTCGCAAATAATACATACCGTCTGACTCATTGCGCTCCATAATCGCGAAGTCCTCGGGAATGTTGTCGAAGAGGACTTGTAGAGGATGCCTGAGCTTGAGGAGAGTCCTGGTGTCCAAGAGCCGATTGACGAAGACGGTGTTGGAATCTTCGAGAGAGAAGAAATGGGGGTACCTAATGCACACGTTTTGTAGGACCATCTCCATCAACTCTCGGCAAGCCAATTCTGAGCCAGAAGCGTAGTCGAGAATGTTGGTCCCGTGCTGCTCCAGTAACTTTTTGCGCTGCTCTAGACGATTAAAATAGTTGTTCTCCAGCTCGATCCAGAAGTCGGGCTCATATTTCTGCAATGCTTCGCAAGACCGTCACCCAAGTTTCAGAACGGTATTGATAGACGCAGGACATGGGGAGCCACTCACACATTGTTTGGTGATAAGTCCACCGGAAAGGTCGAAATGGCCTGAAAACGGCCTTGTGTATGTCAAAGGCTGGGCATGGCTTCGGGTGAGGAACACCGCTCAGCACAGCATAGTCTGGAAAGGAGCCGATGGCGTGGATGTCCGCGTCGGAGAACCCAGTGGGGGTCCGTCGGCTGGCCTTCGGCTCTCCAGATGTGGTGGAGAGAAGTGATCGATATTCACTGGCACCGGGATCGGTCGAATTGACCACGGCATCTCGGCGGGAGGGCGGATACGTGTTTTTGAATTCATCAACTTCAAAGTCGTTCTTTTTTCCCGGCCCATTAATCACGTATGCATTGCTCTGGCTTGCTCGCAAAGCATACCATCGCGAAAAATACGTGAACGCAGAAAACAAGAGTCCACACAGCACGAACGTTAGGGCTCCGGATGGAGTTGTTACATAGGACGTCATTGTGGAGTTGAGCAGAATGTCAATACGTATACAGCGTGATCGAAAATGATAACCTTATCCCTCCCTAAATTGCTCTACATATACATCGTACTTCTAGCAAAGCATGGCTGGGAATATCGCCAGGTGCCGATTTGCGGAAGACGCGGTCTGCGAGCCAATGAAATCAGCATCGCGATACATTTCCAAACCAGGTTTAGCGTACCCTTGATCACGATCTGGTGCCCCAATTGCCCTCGTAGGTAGACAACATTCATACCTGAACCTGTAATATCACGCACGCATGCCTTCTTACAACCATGAGATGCTTGATGGATGATCTGGCATGGGACTGAGGCCGAAATCGGCAAGGCTATGCGTATCCAATCCGCGAAGCCTGCCAGAGACGGGCAATGCAGGCCCGGAGACGACCTCGGGGTACCTAAGTCAGGAGGACACCGGCAGGGCCCCAGGTCCCGAGATTTTCCTGGCTTCAAAGATCTTCTGGCCGTTTGCGCCAACTTCAGAAACATCACTTGATCTGATATTCGACCCGGAGGCCTCAATCTTGCCACTTTTCCAGTCCGACTGCCATTATGTCGAGCTCCCCAGATGGAATATACGAACGTGGGGTCATCGACCCTGGACTACCAGTGAAGGAATATTCCCGGCCCTTCTGGCTTTCTGAGCCCTCGAGCATCAGCAGATTGCAGTCACCGTGGCTGCAGGAGGCAGATGTAGTTATCGTCGGATCAGGCATGACATCTGTCAGTCTTTGTCGCACACTGTACTCGATCTGCCCGGAGCTAAAAATCGTGGTGTTGGAAGCTCGTGAATTATGCTCTGGAGCAACCGGCCGCAATGGGGGCCATTGCAAAGCCATGAGCCCCGGTGTCTGGTACGACTACAAGGACCAGTATGGGGTTGAAGAAGCCGTGCGGATCATGCAGTATGAGCATAGCCATCTCCAAGCTGTCTCTAATTGTGCTCAAGAGGACAATGTCGACTGTGATTTACGCATAGTGGAAGGGCTCGACGTCTACTATGACGAGAAAGTATTTAGGCGTGCCCAGGACGCCCTTGAGGACATGCGAAAGCACAGCCATGAGCTCGCTGCAAAATATACATGCTACCGGTCAAGGGTAGAGCTCCAAGCTCGCCACCTGAGCGAGCATTGTGTCGGCGCCATCGGCATGGCAGCTGGCACCCTCTGGCCGTACAGATTTGTCACGAGCCTGTTCGAGAAGATGGTCCGAGACAATGGTCTTTCCGTCCAGACGAACACCCCGGTAACATCAATCAGCGACAACGACGGCCATGACTTTGCAATCGTGAGGACGAGTCGAGGAGAAGTGAGGGGACGCCAGGTCGTCCATGCCACAAACAGCTGGATAGGCCACCTGCTCCACGAGTTGCGGCCCTTCATCTCACCTGTACGCGCCAACGTCCAGAGACAGGTGCCACGCACGGACACCCTTGTCGTCGACGATCGCTCATTTTGGCTGCGCTACGGGGAGAAGGACTATGACTACATTATTCAGAGGCCTGATCGCTCTTACATCATGGGCAGGGCCAACACAGGGCGCAGAGCCACAGCCGACGATTCCAACCTCGATCTGGTCCCCCACGCCCACCTCCGGGCAGTGACTCCCCAGTTCTTCGACTTCGGGACGAAAGATCTCGAAGTCACACATGCTTGGAGCGGCGCGGTCGCCTTTACGGAAGACCACAATCCATTTGTTGGTCAGCTACCGCTTCCGGGCTGTCGTCATCAGTGGGTGTGTGGGGCGTATCAGGGTATTGGGATGGTGAAGGCCTTCCGAACCGCACAGATGTTGGCGTTGCTGCTCTTGGGGAAGGATGTCCCTGAGGAGTACCCGCGGACTATGTTGCTTACGCCTCCGCGGCTCAGGACCATGCAGAGATCAACGGGCAGCAAACTCTGAGAAGGTCAAGGAAGTCAAGAATCATTGCATGAGGCTGACTGGTGTGAGGAGACGGGCATATTGCCGAGACCTCCTAAAAACTTGCTGGCGAACAAAAAAAAGCATAAACCGCGAAACGGTTTCTGTTTAGAGCTCCTCACAGCTTACCACATGAAAAGATCAAGCTGTGATACAATATGAATTGAGTACAAGCTTGCTATTCTAATGCAGCACAGAGTGCTTGCCTCTTGAAACTGGTCGTTGATGTGTACCTTGGAGCCATAGTTACCTTATCTACAGACCGACGCAGACGAACGTCTCTAGCCACAGCGCTTTGCAAGTTCCCCCGTCATTGACCGCCAGGTTCCATTTGTAGAAGTCAGACTCGGTAATGGAATACTGTTTGGCAAGCTTGGCACAGCTATCGCCACTGACGACTGATGAAGGAAAAAAAAAACCCGCCGAAGTTAGCAAACCGTCCCTTTTTAGTCTTATGTGTCTGCAGTGAAAGAAAAACCAGAGTAAACTCACCAAAGTGGAATCTCCTGCAGTTGGAGACCATGCCATCCTGGATCGGCGTTGGGGTAGACACGCCGTTACCATTTGTCGTGGGAGTAAACGCAGGCGGCACCGTCGGCGCTGTCCTAATGAGTCCAACACAGTAGTATGTGTCAAGCCAGAGATCCTGGCAGTTGCTGCCGACCACAGTGTTCCACTTATAGAAGTCGGCGGTAGAGATTCCGGCCCTCTTGGCCATATCGTCGCAGAAGCCGTCGCCCTGCTTAACAAGAACGAACTTGTTGCAGTTGGGCGCCATGCCGACCTGCGTAGGCGACCGTGTCACGACGCCGTTTCCGGGCGTGGTGGTGGTGATCGGTCCGCCCGTCGTCGTCGTAGCCGGTGGCTTTCCTGGCGTTGTTGATGTTGTGGTCATACCGATCAGATCTACGCAAAAGTACGTATCCAGCCAGAGGAAGTGCAATCCAGATGAGAGACATACTCAAGAGTGGATTATACTAACGAATAGGTGGGAGCTGACGTGAGTGGATGTCTGGTAATGGAGTGCAGCATACCAAAGCGAGGCCCAGTCCGAGTTCATCGCCGCGAGACCCGCAAACGTAACCGACACCTGGAAGTATGTAGACTCGGTACATGTTGATTGGGAACAAAAGCACGAATCTAGAGCTGTCAAACGCAATCGGAAATTTGCAAGCCTCTAAGCTACCTGCTGGTCTAGACCAGGTATCTTAGTCCCCATGGAATCGAAAGTGCAGACGCCGTCACCGCCTGGGATGACTGCTTTAAGGACTACATGCAGACCCGGACATTGGGCGCCAGGGCTTGGATCTTGCGCTGGCTCAATGCCGCCTATGTATACTATCAGCCAACTTGTCAGAACGATGAGCACAGGGCCCTTCTAGAGCAGTGCTTGTCGACTTTCAGGACGGACGCGACTCCACTTGGGGGATATAATCTTTACTGGTACCCCGCGGGGCTGCCGGCCCAACCCGGCTGGGTTGTGTACCAGTAGATAGATGGCAACATGCCTGGGTGACTTTCTGTATTCACAGAAAGGCAATATTTGTCCTATTAATGATAATTCAAGGCTCCGTGTTGATGTTTGGGTTCAGAAAATGGCATCTTTCGACTGCAGTCTGAGAGCTACCGTTTTCGGAACCTGAGAACACTCTCTGTTCAGTACGGCCATCCTTACAGGGGCATGGTAAGTCGCCTCGTCTTCCGACCATGGCCACAGGGCTTCTAGGCAATGATAATTCTGTTGAAGCTTCAAGTTCCCAGTCAATAATCCCTGTTTTTGTCTCAGAACTCCTACAGAGACATGTACCTGCCTGGTCTCTGCTGTGACAATTAGTCACTAACGACCCGTGCAACCTTGAGGGCATCTTCGTCAAGGCCCCCATCTGGAGTGGTGTATAGCATCCAAACCAGCGGGGACGACGGAGAACGTCATGTCATGTGATGACCATTATTGACGCTGCTATCTTTCATGGTGTCAGCTATTGCGTCTATTCATGCGGCGACCATGACGGCCCTGTCAATTATCACGGCAATCCGACCGTCGTGCAGAATTTCGCTGTCAAGCACCGCATCGAGAGGCACATCAACGCCAAGACAGCTGCCGCCAAGCAGGGAAATAAACTACACGATCCTGCGGTCAGTTTCGCTTCTTGAAAACATCGCCCGCGACGTGCACGGGACGATGGTTCGCGCGCATGCGAGGGCAGATGGGACACCAAGAAGCTGCAGCTCGTCTCGACCGGCAGCATCGGCTGTTGGGCAGCCCAGCCCAGTCCTGGGCCTGTTGGTGCCTTGAGCCCGACCACAAACTGCACTTTCACTGCCCGGGCATTCACCACCTGAGCCCGGCCGCTTTCCGTCATTTGCTCTGAAAATTCTTCAGCGCGGGTAGCTGCACGATCTTGCAAAATGCATGTCTGAGACAATAACCTGACAACCAACCATGTCGGTGTCACACACACTGCTCGATTTTACCACCCTCCAGTTTCGAAAGGTGCAGAATAAGAGCCCTGGGACCGCCTGTCATCTCCCAACGACAGCTTGGCCGGGGATCGATTGGCCTACCGGGCCGCGCGAAACACCATGTGGCTGGGCTCTCATGACATGCAATTGGGGGGAAATGGCTTACAAGTTGCTGCAGCTGCGAAGGCACAGCATTCGAGTTACGGTATGATCCTGGTTCTTGGTGGGGGATTCAGACGCGAGCCACCGCAAGATGAGAGAAGAAAATGAGCGCAGCGACGTCTACCATCCTGTGGCGGCTATCAGGCAGGGCAATGTAACCTCGAGGTTGTATTTCTTGGCTCTAACTCCGCGCGTCCTCCGCCCCAGCCGGGCAGCGTCTAGGCCAGTGTGCCCAATGCATGCTTTTCTTGTTTCAGTCTTTTTGCATCGTTATTTCCACTCGGCACGCGCTTATTTGTTCTGGTCTCGGTTTGTTTCCTTTTCTCTCCCGATATGCTGGGTGAGTTTGGTTCAATCTTGGACATGCATCGAGACACGAACTGCATCCCTCCTCAGTGGATTGACACAGTGGGACAAAGAAGCAAGGCGCTCGAGAATTCCCCACAGATATCCCGCCTCGATCTTCAACACATTGGACGACGATCGGTCAGATTTCAGATCTGAGATATCGTAAACGGCTGGGCAGGGAAGGCTGCAGCATCGGGTCGCCCGGCTGTTCCTTGACACTTGTACGAGGATTTGAAAGGTGGGGCGGGATTGTCGCCTAGAGACAACTCACAATCGCAGCGGCCGTCGCATCGGGAATAGCTGCCATGGACAAAACTTTCTCCCGGGCCTGCAGTGGCTGGACTGCATGCTCGGATGCACGTACGGTTGTTCCTGTGAGAAAAAGCAAAAACAGCATACTCAACCCCTGTAACAACGTGAGTTAGGCGTCGCGCGGCCGCAGCTGCGGTTGGTGAGGACGAAGCGTCGGAATCGAGCGCAACGGGATCGAACTTGACGAGAGAAATCACATTGTATAAAGACCTGACCTTCTCCTTCGAAATGTTATCCTTCTTGAGAATCCAGACCAACGGCCGTAAAGACCTCCGTTGGGTGACCTCCGGTGATTCCTTACACACCGCAGCGGAGAAAAGAACAAACGACGGGTGTTACCATGAAAGAGTTGGTCCGCCCCCATCCGCTGGCAATGTCTTGCATTTCAGGCGCTGACAACGGGTAGAAACAACCCATCCCCAACCAGCGCCGACCCTTCAAAAGATCACACACTCGCGTCGAGCCGATTGAATGATTTTCTCCGAGAGCCACCCCGAGAAGGCAACATCGCCATCATGCTACCAGATTGCACAACCAGCGACAAGGTCAGCCGCAAGGAGAAGAAGAAGACCATGAGCGAGAAACTCGAGCACTTTAGCAAGCAATATGGGAGTTAGTCCTGGGCGGTGGGGGTTAGGTGCTGTCCGGTATGTCCCCATCTACCCTCAAGGCGCCGTCACACTACCCCAACGGGAGCTCTTTCAGAACCCCTCAGGTCCTCTTCCCCCATCCTCACTGTGCTCCAAATCACTGAACGGTATGCAGTCGAAAGTTTTCGTTCTTGGTGGTGCCTTTGCGAAGTTCTTATCAGATAGAATAGAGAGAATATAATATTTCATAATTCATGATATTAATGTGTTGCTCTACTCCGACACACAATTACTTGAGAAATGCGTCCCTGGGCAGGGCCTGCACCCAGTTGTCCCTTTTCCGCGAGTCTTCAGTTACTTGCTCGTAGTCCAAACCACTGATTCTTCTGGCTTTACTGAATTTGGCGAACCGTTGCCGTCGGGAGACGCCGACACTGAAAGTTTGAGAGCCAATCTACTAGGACTTCTTCCCTCCCTCACTGGCCGTTTCCTTTTCTTCCAACTGACGTATATTACTTCTCGCCTTACACCGCAGTCAGCTCTGGCCCCGTGGCTGCCACTGTCAAGTGGGTGTGTGCGCTGGCGGGTGTGCTGGCTGATCGTGTAGTACAGGAGCGGGGTCCGATGGTAAGAGAATTGTCAGCTCGTCGGTGAGTTTCCTCGAACCCCGAGGGAGACAGCGAGGCTCCCGGATGCCCGCATGAACATCGAAGGGGTGAGGGCCCAACCAACGTTACACGGCGACAAAGCGTAGGCCAGGAAGGGTGCACACGAGTGTGAAGCGAGGTTCGTCCCAACAGGTGGTCGGCGTGTTTGGCATTTGGGCAGTCCAGCAATTTCCCCTGGTCTTAGTAGCCCCCTAGACCTACCAGCATAAGTAGTTTCTTTTTTACAGAGTGAAGAACGGCGATGTGGTCGCTTTTCGCTGTGTTGCACAACAGGATCCGGCCACTTTCTCCTTGCCAATAACGAAGCCGGTCACGAGCTGTCACGCCAAATCTCAGTGTCGCCTAGGCGGCCGTTGTTAACCTTGCCAATCACGCCACCTATTTGCACTGGCACTAGAGTCTAGACCCAAGGTGCGGTTGCACCTTGTTGCTATCTCGAGTGACACAGTCAGGTACCAACTGCACACATGATCATATCCTGACCGACAACCAATTCTGGGAAGTGGAAATTCGAAGATCTATAGTGAGACACAGATGCAAAGGTAAGGAGAATAGAAAGACGCTGGAGAAATCTTTGGCCGCTCATTCGTTATGGACAAGATCCTCACACCGTTTGTATCTATACAATGACATCGCATCGGGAGAAGGGCCTGGAGCCGCATGAGTAATGACTGGCATGTGGCTCAGATCGAAACCAATGGGAAAGCCGGGTCTTGTCCCCGACCCCTGCATTCGGGTACCGTACACGGCTTACGTAGGATTAAAGTTTAAGCAACAATCCGTCGACCGGGGGCGGGGATGGGATGTATTCACATGCCTGTTGAGGGACTAAGAGAGGTTCAACAGGGGAAACAATGGTCATTGTGGATCTCGGAGAAATAAAGTGCACTTCCTGGTCATCAACCTTCGCCTAGCACATAAAGCTGGCCAGTGGCTGCAGTCCCAACAAAATGGAAATCTGGGGTTCATGGCACATCCAGGGTTCTTGGTCACACATCCAATTACGCAGAACAAGGCTCCGGGTGGGTATCATGGAAAGCCCGGACCCTGCACAGCCGCACGGCGTGGCCAGAACCAACAGAGATGATCGATGGTTTGTACTTTGACAATCATGCATGCATGCAAGAACAGAAATTTCATGTTGCTCGTGGAATCTGATTGAATGGTCGGGACTGTTGAAGGCAAATTGAGTTGAAATCTGAGATCCTGTACATGGCGGTCGTGCTGTTTACAAAGATGTACTTTGGTGGGTCATCTGCTGACACGCAAGTTAAGAGAATGTGACTGTAAGACCTTCTCACCTCCCCCCCCCCCCCCAGGTAAGAAGAAGACGCGGTCGATAATTCTACTTCCTTTTTCTCAAACTTTTCACCCAGGAATCGACCCAGTTTACCTCATCGGCAGGTTTTGCCGTGTTAAAAATGGCATTTTCAGTGCTTCCAGACCGGCTGTGATTTGTGACCAATCACACGCGGGAATAAAAACGCACGGACCATATACTGAGTCTCAGCCTCGTCTAAGTCATCTTACCCAACACCCGACCGTGGTGTCCGCCTCGAATTGGGCAGGTCTGCATGACTAGCGCCACGCACTCGATCATTACAAATGTGGAATTCTTGCCTGAGGCTTTTGGCGGCTAACCGTAAAATTGTTTCGCACGGAATGAAACTTTACTGCATGTTAAGAAACGCGATAATGGGGGCGTTAGCAACTGTAGAGAGGTGTGCACCAATGATAGTACACGAAAGTCGTTAGAGACAATTTCTCAATCACAAATAAAATGCAGGATGAAATTGTATTTTCTTACGGAGTAGGTCCATGCTATCGACGATGATGACTGGTGAGTAAAGGAGTTCGCTTGGTTTCCGCTTGGTTTGAGCAGAGATCCGCTGGGCAGGTCAATGAATACTAACCACCTCACAGACCAGTCCGAATCGCACTAGCAATGCTCGACAGAAGGTGAAATCGCCCGAGACATGGCCTGTGACTTGATTCATGCTTAATTCTGAGATCTGATAGATACTCGTGGCCTGACTAAATGGACAATGTTTGGTGGACAGGGTCATGTTGCTGGAGCGAGACAGATGAAGCAGGGCCCAAGTGTGTCCGGGGGAACACGGGAGACCCCCAAATTAGCCTGGGGCAAACCTTGGCGAACCACTGCCGCTTGCCTCACGCGGCTCTGAAGGCAAACAGGGCTAGGATTGGCACCCAGGCAGGTAACTCGATTTTGACGTATGGCACCTCGGCTCCTCCCAGGCGGCATCCGGCTGAAACAGGTGTTGGAAATCCCACGTGGGAATCCATGCGGGTGCGACGCTAAACAGTCAGCCAATCCTCACCGGATGTTGGTTGTCGTTCCTTTTTCGACGAAGCCAGTCCATGGCTCCTCCCGACTATTTACTTTTTTATTTTGCGGGTATCTCTACTCGACAATAGATCGGCTGATCTTTTCTAGTTCTGACGGTTCTGCACCGAGCCGCTCAGAGCAATGGATGGATCTGTGCGTGCTGAGCTTCGTTGTGCTCCCCCAAGCTGAACTGAGAGATGCAGCGTGAAAATGCAGGCGGCGTACTCATTTTCCAGTCGAGAGTCAGAGGTATAAGATCACATCACCATCGACTCAATGGTAGAGAATGCTTCTCGTCAGTCTTCATCTCACCAGCTGTGTTTTCATTCTCTATAAGCTCGGCACTTACCTTTCAACTATAACACCTGAGTCCAGTTTTCTAGCCTTCCGGTGCACCTGCAGTACTCCAACCCTGTCATCACACCCCCCGAAATCCCCTGTCTAGACTGTGCATTGAGCACGTCACAGCACAAGTGACAAAAAAATGGACCGGTACGTTGCGATCCATGCCAATGTTCCCTACATCCATGCGCTAAGACAGGCCCACCTTAGCACGACGCCGAACGACAACAGTGGTGGTGTGCCCCAGAACAAAGCCTTGTCCTCACTCCGAACACAACCTTTCTTGAAAGAGCCATCCCGTGACGGGAACACCATCGTCATGATTCCGGACCAGACTGGCGACGAGAAAGCCAGGCGCCAACAACAGACTGCGAGCATGACAACTGCGATTGCGTCATTTGACAAGAAGTTTGGTCGGTGAAAGGGACTGCTGCTGATCATGGCGTGAGTCTGGGTCCCTATCCGGATTAACCGGGGGAGATCTCTTGGGCGACGCTCTAACGCCTTTAGATTCCAATCAAACTGGCTCATGCATGTATGGCACACGGGCCCAAGCAGAAGTCATTGTTCTTGTTCGTTTCAGTCATATTCTCGGGCCTCATTCAAATCTCAAAGATTTCCTACCATTGTTTTAATAATTTCACGGTGCCAGTTGGAGGATTCTGTCGGTACCAAACTTTGTTGGCCGGATTGTTGATAGACCATTCCCATTCGTTTCGCCCTCTGTAACAATAATAACAATAATTGCGCCCAACATTCCAATGCGTGCCGGCTCCGTGCCTTGAACAATGTCCAAATCCGCGCTTACCAGGACCTTGTGACCCGTGTGATCATGGCATATGTGTGTAGCCATGCCCGCCAAGGATAGGGATCATAATCTCGCTTCTGCAGGCATCGGTCACCCGGAGTGGCTGGCAATTGCTCACGATCTAGAACAGATCGCCACCAACAATGGTCAGAAGTCACTTGTGACGATGGCCTCGGGGACCTTGAGTGATTTTGCCGGAGGTCCCCGCTCGAGGAGGGTGGATTTACCCAAATCTGGTTTGACGGCTCTGAGACATCTTCACAACCTATGCGATCTGCACAAGCTCCCGACTCAACTTTCTTCTGACGGCCCTGCAAAGCTTACCAGGGACCTTTTGCTAGTAAACAGTGATTTACTTTTCTTGACACTGAGTACTACAACCGTACGTGGGAGAGTTGAAGTGGCTTGCAGTACTGACAGCATCTTCAGGTCACACTGCCTCGAGGGTTCCGGGCATTCGGGCCGTGCATGTGAGCATGTGTAACGGGGGGGAAGCAAGGCAAGAATACTCGAGAGGGTTTTGCTTTTCAGGTGAAGAACTGTAAAGCGTTTTGCGGTTTCCTGATTTGACCCATGCTCAAGCACGCGCTAGGCTAGTCGCACATCACGGCCGCATGCAGAACTCTGGGTTAGACCAAGTAAATAACCGCTATCAGCTGCATGTAAGCTGCCAAACTCTCAGCTACCCTCGGCGCATGCATGGTTGACGGTGACAGAGGGGCCGTGCCGGATCCGCCCGACTGGACGCAACCAGGGAATTACTCGGTCTTACTGCTGGGGCAGCAGCCACCCGGCGCGAGATGCAGACGTTGGTGAAACATGTTATAGGCTACATAGCATGTGCATAAGTGATGCTGCACAACTTTTCAGCCATGCCAGGGTGATGGGGATGTGCCACAATACCACCCTCAGAGACGCCAAGTACTAACCAGGTCCAGAACAATGATACGAGCGCGAGTCGGTGATTGCAGACCGGTAGTTCTCCTAGCACTACAACGTCACAAACTGTTGGCGAAAATCCCCTCCACCGGTCGAGGAACACCCAGGCGCAGGATTTTGTCGAGCTGAAATCTCGGGGGTTTTCTCTGGCCTGAGCAATTTTCACTCGACTGGAGAGGCCGGCGAGACCCTCATGGCCAACCATTTCCCCATTCCAAAATGGACTGATTGGGACGTACCTGCATCGAGGTTACACAGCTGAAATCAGCCTATGCGTAAGGTGGGGGAGCGTGAGCACGGTGAGGCCGATTTTGTCACATTCTGAGAAAGATATGCTCATGAAATGTGATCATCTCAACCTGTCAAATTTGCTTGTGCTCCACACATCTGCAACTTGCATGGGAGCGGTGATTCGGGAACGCACATGCATGCATAGTGCAGCTGACCGCTCTGGGCCACCCAAGTCTTTGACATGTAGATCGGTATGTCTCGCTCGGCTCTATTGCCTTGTCATTTGAGCCCGTGCCGGACTTGTCGGGCTTGACGGTTGACCGTCACATTGTCCCGGGTCACGAGATAGGAAACGTGATGAGTGGGATGACGCGATCGGGATCTATTGTAAGTCAGAATTACCGCATATGGGCACCTGTCTACCAATTTAGGCGCCGGGCTTCACTTCAACCACAATTTGGGGCGCATCACGATGCAGCTGATACCGTGCTTTATTTCCCGGGAGATGTTTCCAGGGCAGCTCAGGCCCGAGCGACCACGCAAGAAAGGTCTGATCTCTGGCTCGTCTTTTAGTCTCCTCGAAATCCGCAGTCACTTCTGCCAATATTATCGCGCCATATCAGTGGGATTCACAACACTGGGAGGTATTGATTAGAGGTATTATTGTGTCCCTTCCGAGCATGGTGTGTCTGTTTGGGCACAGGAAGAGAAATTCACCTCGAAGAATTCTGGAAATGTGAAATTGGATCGGACACAATCTTTGATGCAATCGTTTGCTGTATATCATGGCATTGACAGACCCCAAGATAACGCCATCCTGTGTTCTCTGTAAAAAGAGCTATACAGCAGCAATTATGAAATAAAGCCAGTGACTGCCTGTTGAAGGGACGACCTCAGCTCTGATCATGAGCTATGGTACCGCCACTGCAGAGCCAGCAGTCACATGCTAGCTCCTCAGAAGCAAAAAGTTAGAATTCCCGAACAAAATAGCTGTATCTACCCTAAGCCGGTGAGGTTGCCACCATGGGTGTATTCAAATGCAGGAAGCTCACGAAGTCTGCCGTCGAAAAGGCCGAGGTAGAGAGGGTAAATTTCGCAGCAGTAAATGGATTCGAGGTTGAGAGTTATCAACGGCTATCTTCACGTGTAGTACGCGAGATGAATGCGTTGGGTCATTAGGATCACGGTGAATCAATATCTGCTCGTAATACAATCCCTGAGTTCTACATTCTCATTTCCCAAACTATTGAGATTCAACTAGAAGCTAGGAAAGCAGAATTGCTGCGAGTAAAGTGCGTCGCCCAATTCGCGTGAGCGTAAACAAAGTCATTCAACCTACCCATCCACGCTATCAAGCGTCGCTGAAGTGAAGGGCACACCTTGCTGTTTCGCAGCCCGAACTCTCTCGAAGAAACCCTTATAATCGTATGCATCACCAGAGCTATCAGTCTTCGTCATGCATGCTGCAAGCATGGCCACCCTCCCCTCGTATTCAAGGTCTTGTTTGGTCTTCTGTCCTGGGGGTAGGTGTAGGACATAATCTAGAGCGCCACCGTTGACTAGTTGCTGAACGACATCGACGTACGGGCGGAAATTAATGTCGGTGATGTGCAAGAGGAGGATGTTGTCGAGATGCATGTAGAGCAGCCGAGCCAAGTTGCAGTCAGCCCCGAGGCTCACGAGTTGCTCAACAGCTACCACATTGAGGCTCGTCACAGCCATCTCAAGGGGTGTCTTGAAATTTGTTGTTTGCAAATTGATATCTGCGTTATAATCCAACAGCACTTCAGTGACCTTTGGGTCATATTCTTCACGATAAAACCTAGCTGACGGGGCTGGCTTGTAATCATAATAGCACCGTACGTTTAAGTGTAATGCTGGAAGAGCAGTACCACAGCCGTCTGTGAAATTGGGATCGGCGCCCGCTTCGAGGAGAATCTTGAGAACTTCAAATGCTTTTTGGTTGCTCGTGTCTTTCTTCTTGGAATAGAAACATTTCTCTCTGATGGCGCAGCAGAGAGGCGAAATGTTGTCGTTGTCTTCACCGTGGTTAACCTGCGCACCCAGTCTGTGGACCAGAAGTCTGACTTGATGCGGGTCGTTCTCGCCAACTGCAGACAATAGAGCAGTCGGTCCACGCCCATTGAGGCCCATTCGGGCATTTACATTCGCCCCGCGCTGCAGCAAACGCTGCAACACATCCTCCCTCGTTCTTTTCTCTTTGGTGACGCGGTACAATAGGCTTTCATCTTCGTAGCAAAGGTTTGGATCCAATTCTGAGCGATCAAACCAATAGTCCAATAGGGTCACTAAGCCGTATTCCACTGCCACGAATGCACCCAGCGCGTGGTAATGACGTGCCCCCCATGGAGGCTGGTACCATCTGTCCAAAGGATCGCTGCGGGCTTCTGGTGGGCTCAGAAATTCAAGCAGGAGTTCCGTGCTTTTGACATCAGGGTCTTTGAAGTTGTGCTTAGTGAAATGAGCATGCCAATGGTTCTTTGCATAATGCCCCAGTACATGTCGCTGCTCAGTCTTGTGCTGTTTTAGGAGAATCTGTAAACAAACCTTTCCAAGGAGATGCACTTCTCGATGGCAAGGCTTCATGGGACCGTAAGATTCGAGGAACTCTCCAACAGACAGATGTGAAAGCTTGCATTCGGCTCCGTCCTGGACAATCAAGTTTCGGCAGCTTTCTAGCACAAAGTCGATGCCGACGTCTGGGTCGATGAATATGTCTTCTTCGTCGGGTGGTTGCAAGACAGCCGCGACAAGCTCTTCAGGGGATAGCCGTCTCCTCGCGTCAATAATACACCAGAATGCTCTCCTTGCGACGTCAGGCTCACTTCCAGGCAAGCTAGTGATATGGTCCATGATCTGTTTATATGTCTCTTCCAATCCTTTTGGGAGCTTGGATAGGTATGAACTCAGTTGAGACTTGAGATCCGACTGTCGCGAGAATTTTGACAGCTCGTTCATTTGTATTACAGCCCATTGGAACCTAGAGACATCAGCGCAGAACGACGACGCTGCTTCTGTAACGGCGGAACGTGCACTCACATGCCATCACTCTTGTTGTCAAACGTTTTGAGAATCTCATCTCTCAGGTCTGATGATAAAGACTCATGGATCACGAGTTTCTCCACCATGTTCAGTTTCTCTTCCACATACTTGCGGATGTCGGAATTGTTATGGGAAACCCCCACTTCGAGATGAGTCCCGTCGACGTATTCTCTCCTCAGATCCCAGTCGTTCCGGCTCGAAATGAAGATTTTCACCTCGCAGTTGCAATCCGAGTGCTTTATCAGACTATCAAATATGTTGATAAGCTCCTGTCCGCTGTGTCTGTCACACTCATCCAGTCCGTCCACCACAATGGTCGTCGTCGAATACGAGGTTACGAGCTTTGGAATTAATTCCGCACAAGTTTCGATGGTGAGCGCTTCTCTCGGGAAAGAAAGAGCCTTCTGCTCCCTATAAAGATCGTACACGCATCGGTTGAGACCTTGCTTGCCGACTTTGCCAGATGCAAGTTGTCTTATTATGCTTAGCAATACGGAATTCGGATCACGGTGCTCTTCGCTGTTCCCGTCGCAATAGAAATAAGCGACGGCGTGGTCGCTTCCGCTTTCGAGTGTTTGCAGAATGTTTTCCACGACATTGGCGGTCAATTTTGTCTTCCCGGCCCCAGCTAGATATTTCGAGTCAGTTGAGAAAGTGTGTGGCTGTTGATCGCAAGACTTACGAATTCCATGAAGCCAGAAGATGGAATTTGAGTCGCAAGATTGCCATTGCATAAATGTGGGATGTTCCAGTAGCCAGCGGCCTGTGCTTTTGACGTGTCCTTTTCTTGCAAAATCGTGGTCTGTTTGGTATTGGACTTTGGACAGCCACCCCAGAATAGCACCCTGCTCCTCGTTTTTCATCATTAAGCGCATCTCCTCAATACGCGTGTCAAGTTTGATGGCACTGTCGTCTATGAGCTTGTGAAGAGTCTCCACTTGAAATGATAGAGCCCCAAGAGCATTCTTAGTCAAGATCTCGTGACAGCGGGTTGCTTCTCCCGTGGCACGCGATGCACAATTTTCCAAAGCCGACAAGGCGTCCGAGACAATACTGGGGTTGAAAAGTGCGCTGATTGACTGATGAGCCTGGTTAGTTGAAAATCGTCGGATAGCAAGAGCAAGAAATTTCAAGATCTCTCTATAGAGATTGACTAAGGCCGTGGATAAAAGATCCTTTGACTGTTTGTCCAACGAGGAAGATTGAGTCAAGTACATGGTCTGATATACCCCGCTGCGTAGTGCCAGGTAAGAGACTCTTTCGAGCCCAGCGAGCAGTAGGCCGGCCTGTTCATGGGAGACTGTGATAGCCTAAAGAATGCGAATGTCAGATCAAGTCCCGTGACGTTTGGAAGACGCCTAGCTCAGCATACTTGCCTCCAGTAGAAAACGAACCGCGGCCCAAGGCAGAGCTGCGTGAACGGGGTCGAAGCCAACGGCGATGTCCCCAATCTCTTTGAAGCGGCGGACACAGACCAGGATCTTTGGCATCAAGGTCCATATGGCCACTTTCGAACCCTCCTTGCCAGCCGGGTCTGGGGCTTCCATTTCGGATGTCTCGAAGTCCTGTTTCTTTCCTTCCGCGAGGCTCACCAACCCCTTGAGGACCTCTTGAATAGGAACATCTAGATTTGATCCATTCAGTCCATGTTCAATTGTCTCGCGGTCATTCGACTCGAGTTTGTCAACCGCCTGCTTCCATAGCGAGTGCCCTGATTGAGATAGCGAATGTTCGCAGTGGCTACTATCCGCTCTCGCGTTGTCCGTGCCACCGAGAGAGTCCGTTGGGTATTGGACGGGATATTGCCCGCCATCAGTAGCTCTTGTTGAGTCCGGGATACTGCTTATGGGTGAAGTAGCCTGTGAGGCGGGGTTGGTGTTGGTACGCTCCTGCAGTTCTGGACTGGACGCCTGCCCTTCGGGATGGTTTGGGAAGAGCCAAGAGCGTTCAAGCAAGCGTCTAACTCTGTCGCGCGTCCGCACCGACTTGTTTCTGCGCTCGTTGTCCATATTATCCAATGGAGAAGTTCGATTGAACGCTGAAGAGATCACCTTAGATGGAACGTGAATGCCCATGAGAGAGCCTACGTTCGAAATTCTTCCGGGACAAAAGGTGTTCCTCTTCCTTCATTTTCACAAGAAGAATTAGTCGCCGACCATCCCCCCTTTCACGTTGCATAAGGGGTGGAGTGCAAAGATTGCAGCATCTTCGTTGCTTACAGGGTCGGAGGATCCCGAGCTTAACCCCACAGATACATATCGTCTTTACCATTTTGGGAGGAGGTATGTATCCCACATAATCTGCCTATTCAGTATAAAGATCGTCCATTATCGGAGGGGAGCTCCACTGCTCCATCCAATATACCATCAGCAACGACTCTCAGTAAAGTATACTTGACGGCTAACTCAACTACCGTAGAGGGAAGTATGTGATGAAGGTATGGCATGTTAGCCTTGGGCATAGCATGTCTGCATACACGAACCATCAGGCGGAGCTGTCGGAATGAAACTTGCTTCTTAAGGAAGTGCTTTGGCGCGCAAGCGTGAGCTCTTAACTCCGTCATCTCCGTAGAGGGTGGTTGCCCTTGTCAAACGAATGAACTGTGCAGACAGATAGTTGGGGGTGTGACGAAAGAGGTCCGTACTTCCAGAAGAAGCAAGAAAGGGGCTTTTTTGGCCATATTGGTCAGAGCGGCTTGTAATTAATCAGAATCAAATATGGCATGTTAAGAAGACATACTTGTCTGGCTGACATGCTATGTAGCTAATACTATGGCATGTTAAAGCAGAAATGCCAGGTAAGTGGCCCCCAATCTGGTCTACAGTAATTGTACTCTCTCAAACAGGGTAAATTCGGAATGCTTTCGCGCTGTAGACGTTTCACTGTGCAGTATTCTATGTGGCGTCGAACTCCAGCTGTACCTAGGTAGTAAGGTTTCAACTTCATTTGTACGGTACAAACTTCAATCCGCCTCATCATCTCTACATAATTACTCCCGATAAACAGCATTTTGCGCTGCATAGTGTAATATCAGAGTACAGATCACTTCGCTTATTTAGTGGACTTGTTTCTTGACGCGCGGGCTGTCTACCGGAGTGCTTCCAACCTGGATAGTCGAATTGATGTTTCCCTTTCGCTGATGAGGAAGAATACGCAATCAACTTATCTAGAGAACGATTCAACAGTTTCTCCAGGGCTGCCAATCGTCGCGGAGAGGGCGTACGGAGAGAGCTACAATAGGTGGTAGGGGCGGACGTTGGAACGCGGGAAATGGAGCTCTCGAGAACTCAACGGCGGTTGAAAACCCGGACTATCTAGCGGGCCGCTTGATCCGATCAGAGCGTGCTGGTTGGGCAACCTGCCTGCCGGGCGTTCTATCGATAAGACAAGCTTGCACCCTGGCATGGCTGGGCCCGCCCTCATCCTGCAAGGTGAGAAGGGTAAGAGTGGGACTACTTACGTAATACAGTGGCAAGTCTGCCAAACATTTGAAGACCCTTCCAACGGTGTAGATTCGACGTCTTTTACAGCATCACCAAGGTTCCCGTTTACTTCACAGACAACAGCCACCATGCCTCAGAACGAGTACATGGACAGATGGCGTCGCCTTCATGGCAGACGGTAGGAACCATCCAGCACCTGCCTTCATTTCCGTTCCAAAACTGACCCGCGATCCTGGTAATGCAGCCTCGACCACGACGAGCGCGCCCGCAAGCGTGCCGCCCGTGAGGGCCACGATGCCTCCGAGAAGGCCCAGAACCTGCGCGGCCTGCGCGCCAAGATGTACGCCGAGAAGCGCCACAAGGAGAAGATCCAGCTGCGCAAGCAGATCAAGGCCCACGAGGAGCGCAACGTCAAGGCTGCCGCGCCCGAGGCCGACCCGGCCAACCCCGTCCCCGCCTACCTGCTCGACCGCAACAACCCCACCTCCGCAAAGGCCCTCAGCTCCGCCATCAAGAACAAGCGCGCCGAGAAGGCCGCGCGGTTCGCCGTACCCCTGCCCAAGGTCCGCGGCATCTCCGAGGAGGAGATGTTCAAGGTTATCAGCACGGGAAAGAAGACACAGAAGAAGGGCTGGAAGCGCATGGTCACGAAGCCCACCTTTGTCGGCCCTGACTTCACAAGTACGTGCACCATGCCTCCTTTCTTGACGCGGCAGGATTGTTGCTGTGGCATCGGCTAACTGATGGTTGGCATACAGGGAGACCGGTCAAATACGAGCGTTTCATTCGCCCTATGGGTTTACGCCACAAATACCTCAACCTCACACACCCAACACTCGGAGTTACGATCAAAGCACCCATTCTCAGCGTCAAGAAGAACCCGCAGAACCCTCTGTACACCCAACTAGGCGTATTAACAAAGGGAACAGTCGTGGAGGTGAATGTCAGCGAGTTGGGCATGACTACAGCCGTAAGCATCATTCTTCTCCTTCTACGGATCCCCGTCTTTCATGTTTCGGAATGTTCCAGAATGCAACACTTCAGGCTCCGTAGCAGGTGATTGACACACATTAGGGAGGGAGAATCGTATGGGGCCGCTGGGCCCAGATAACGAACAACCCGGAGGTAAGAACACCCTCGCCATGCTCGCGAAACGAGCAGACTTTGAATTATTATATTAACTAAATATTTAGAACGATGGGTGTGTGAACGCTGTTCTGCTCAGTTAAATCGGTTAGGAGGACTTGACTGGGACGTGTGCTGGGGACGAGAGCGGGCCCTGCATTCAAAAAAGACGCAACGGCTAGACAGATTATGAATTCTTCCTCAAGCATCAAAATGTTGGCTTGGTTGGTCCAAAAATTCACCAAGGCTAGGTTGAATGGGCCGCAAGGTTGGTCACAGCGCTTTCGATACCCTGATGGGTAGCTTGTAGCACCCACAAGTGCGTCTGTGGCGCTGCCATTATAGCAGCAGGAGGTGGAATATCGTGCGGGAATTTCATTTTTGTAGGGCATTTAGACATTCGCAAATTCAAAAGAATGCAAAAGCCTCAACCCGCTGCTGTCGGAGAGAATGTGCTGGTGGCTGTGCTGTGTGGAAGGGATGCACTCGCAAGAAGGATTCCCACGGTTAAGAGCATTCTGGCGAACGGCACCTCCCGAATGATCGCACCCTTTGGCCCTACCTACCGGTCCCAAATCGATCAGCAACTTCGGGCATCTGCCGACAACACAGATGACAGGGGAGTCACTGCTCTTCGCCTGGCCGGGACGCCACGAGCAGAGCCCAAAGGCCCTTCTAATTTTGGCTCGTTCTAATTCAGTAGATAACTGTTTATTGTTCAATGGTCAGACAAGCTATGGAAACATGGAGATCTAAGCCAAAGATGGCACACTATTACACGAGCTGATCACGGCGCTCATGATCTCCAGATAATCCACCAACACATCATCATCCTTGTGTAAATCCTGCTGCACCCAGATCGACTGAATGGTATCCTTTACCCCCTGGATACTCCTTATACGGACATCCCTCTGGGTCCTCTCAACCAGCTTGATGATTGCGGCCCTCTGCTCATCTCTGTGCGCCTCACACGCGAGGATCAACAATGGGAAGAAATGCTCACAACTGCAATACTGGACAGGCCCCGAGAACGCCATTTCTATCAAGGGGTCAAGATTGGCCGGTGGCTCCCATGGACTCTGTGAAGCTCGCGCTAAGTATATCCGGGTCGCTAACTTGTAAAGTTCCACAGCGAATGTGGAAGGGTAGGGTTCAATCGAGTCCGATTTTATAGGAACGTCTTGGATTCTTCTTTCGATGTCCTTGAGGTGGTCTTGGTAGTCGCCCTCCGTGCTTCTGGGATCCCGAGGATCGATTAATGTGTCGCTGATTTCCGAAAGTAGGTTCAGTATTGCGAAGGCAGGATTCACAGATGGCATGTTCTAGACGGAGATTGTTAGTGGTGAGCGTGAAGAAATGTTTGCAGGGGTTGACTTACGGGTCTATATTTCGTCAAAGATCGATGCTGGATCTCTTGTGCCCTGTGATCATTTCCGGCTGAGGTCGTTGGGACCAATGACTTGTGACGCCAATGATGCATAGTAAATCTAGAAATCGTTTCATGGTATTGGGCCCAGTCAAGCAGGCGGGCAGCGTCGCTCTCGCACGGCTGGTCCCTAAGCCCAGTGGCTTGTATCATATCCATGGCTCCCCAGGTGTGCACAAGCCATTCACCCGAGGCTTCCAACGGATTGAGGCTCTAAGGTCATAAGGATTAGGTCAAGCCTTGTTTTCCTTCCACGAGAACAACAGTTTGTCCGTAACTCACCTCAAATGCACCTAGAAGCATAGACGCAGCCACGTGTTGAGCAGCCTGTGACTGGGCGAGAGGTTCACCCGCCACCGAAGCAGACAGAGATTGTATTGCCTTTACCTTCAGCTGCACAGCCTGTTCTTTGATCCCGTAGCGGTGAAGAGAGGCAAAAGCTAGCATCGCGTAGAAACAAGCAAGTCCTGAGACTGCATCCTGTGCCATGGCCATGCCCAGGAGGATGTCCCGGATCTGAGAAGGCCGTTGGCAGAATGTAACCAAGGAGAGATGGGCAAAATGTTGGACTGATGTATGGTTCAATCATCAATTCTGGAGTAAAGACACTCGTCGGTTCAACGGAGTATTTTGGCACTTACAATAGTGAACTAGGTCCATATGGCTCACTTGTTGCTGGGGCTGTTTCCGCAATCCTGGGAGCGGTTGAAGTAGACCGCCAGAATGCTTCCGTCCGGAAAGGTATCCGTACATTTCCATCTGCTGCCAAGTCGTGTTCACGAAGAACAGTTCGTTGGATATTTGCCCAGCCTGTTTCAAGGGTTTCAGTACCGGCGAGGCGTCATCGATCCTCATCGCACGTCTCTTGTCACCCTCTCTGGGCCATGAAAGGCGCATTTCATAGCCTTGGCAGTCCCGCTGGGCTCGGATACATTTTGTGCAGATTGGCCGGCCACCGTCACATTGGATTTTACGAGCTGAGCACGCGATGTTAGGCACCTTTTCTTCCTCATTCTGAGGCTCATTCTGGCGATCGATGGCATTACTGACCTGTACAAGTCCAGCATCCTTTTCGGGCCTTCATCGTGGCGGCGGATGGCTCGGCATCATTTGAATCCGACGAGCTGGACCCCAACAGCCAATATCGGGAAGCAAGGAGATAGTAAACGAGTTGTTGGATCCGAAGAGGTCGGAGAAAGTTGCTTTCGATGGGCCGCTGACGTCCTAGTCTATATACTCTTGCGAGGTAGCTGAACCCCAAAGTCAAGTCGGTTTTGTCAGCGCACCCTAAATCCTTCCGATACATTAGCCTGCTAAAGGATCCCTGAAAGCCTCCGATCTGTGACAGGCCCCACGGGAAGCAACTTTTATCGAGGCTAATGGATGTAAGACTGCCCGCGCTTGTCTCTTTTGGGATGCTGGCTTACCTCGGACTTCCTCTCGCTCTATCGCCTCATGCCACAGGAGACTCATACTAGGTGCCAACGGATCACCAGGTTACGTGGATCTCTCTGAGATTATGAATCAAATAGAAGCCTCGCTGTTCCTGAGGGAGATCTTTAAGGTTGGGAATTAACTATAAATTACTGGTGTGCCACTCTGTTCTGTCGGGAGAACTCGAGCGATCCACCAGACTCACACCAATCTACTCTTCCACTCTACATACAACAGCCATCACACTTCACTATTTTATCTACAAGACATATCAAAAATGGCAACCTACCTAATTACTCAAGCCACCGGTCAGCAGAGCCGCTCGGTTATTTCCCACCTCCTTGCAGCGGGCTTCAAAATCCATGCGGTGGTGCGGGACCTTCAGAAAGTGCCGCCGAAGCTGCAGCACCCAAGCATCACCCTCTTCCAAGGGGAGAGCAAGAACTTCGATGATATTTTCAAAGCAGCACAAGGATGCAAAGGGGTCTTCCTGAACACCGTCCCCTACCCGGGACTAGAGACTTTGCAGGCCAAGACTGTCGTCGAGGCCTGTCAGAAGGCCGGCGTTGAAAGAATCGTCGCGGCGACAACCCACGGCACAGGCAACAAAGAGTTTTGGGATGACGACGCAGTCAAGGCAATCAACCTCCACGGCTATTACTCGTCCAAGGCAGAAGTCGAGGAGATCGTTCGAGCCGGCGGGTTCCAGGCCCACACCATTCTCCGGCCGGCCGTCCTCCATTTCGACTTTTTCATACCAGGTGCCTACGGGAACTTCCCCCGGCTGCCTACCGACGGAGAGCTAGACCACCTCCTCGAAGACGGAGCAAGGTTGCCTTTCAGCGACGCAAACGATGTCGGCAAGTACGCGGCAGCAGCCCTGCAGGACCCGGCCAAGTTCGGCGGCCAGGAGATCGACCTTGGCAACGAGCTCCTCACCATCGAGGAAGTCCGCGACATCCTCATCCGCGTCAGCGGAAGACGGGTGCGCGCGATCAAGCGGACTCAGAAGGAGTTGGAGGAGATGGATATCAGCGTGTTTGGTCAGGCGTTCCATCTCATGTCGAATATCAAGGATCTCAGCTGGACTACGGCGGGAGCCAAGGAGGTGCAGGACAAGTTTGGGATTACGTTCACTTCGCTCGAGGAAGCTTTGCAGAGGGAGAAGGATCTTCTCCTGGAGTGTCTGCCAGCCTGATGGGTTTCCTGACGTTCTGCTGTCCTTGATCACCAGTGTCTTGGGAGATGTCGCGGGATGGGTTTGTTTGCATGGTAGTCGTTCATTTTGTGACCGAATCTTGTTTCCTTGCTCTTGCAATCCAATATAGATTAGTTGGCTTTAGCTTGGTATTAACTAAATAAATAAGACTTATCCCCTATGTCTTTGTATACAATGAGAGACTTGTTATTAGTTCATACGAAAGGTGATGATGCTTCCGGAAAGGTATAGACACTCGAAGTCAGCAGCGGTCTGTGCCCAAAAATTACACGCCTGGAAGCTTCATTGAACTTGGACTCAGCTGCAGCATTTGACCCGCAAATGATTCAAGTTGTTTGCTGCTATCTTAATTCTAGACAGTCCGAACCTGGGCACCTGTTCATTTTCTTGTAGACATAGATTCAGCTCCGGCAATCATACTAATAGCTTGCGCTCGCAATTCCAGTTCTCCTGAGAAATCATTAATTTGCACAAGATCATATAGATGTGAAGTGTCCCACAGCATAGCATGTCACTGCTATGAAAGCTCATGCCAGTCCGAATCATGAGAACAGCCTCCTTTTGGGTCTTGGCCCATCGTATCATATGATTCGTATGGAAGATCGGGCACGCAAGCTATCTCTGTAACACAGACCACCTTTGGACCGCAGCTTGTGATGCCACCCAGATTACTAAGGGAGGCCAAGACCCCAGCACCAAAACTCTTAGATGGACATCTGAGCTTTTGAGATAACGCGCACGTAACACCTCGCTGCGGACCTCAACCATTGGAAATGACCAAAAAAGAAACAACAAAACATACAGCACCGGGTATTCGCTGGTCGTCACCGACCCAACTACTAATCCAGCCATTACAGGCTTGACTATGGGAGAGCGGACGGGATCCCGTATTTTCCTGTATGTATGGCCGTATGTGCTCTGTTGAGATGAACTGTGGGCTATAGGTGGAGTTTGAGCGACTCAGGGGACGGTCTTCGAACCCTAGTCTTGGGACTCACCAAAGATGCCCCATAGTTTCCTAATGGTGCTGTCCTGACAGGAAACGGAACGGTGTCCACCAATTTGTGGCCGTTTGAGTCTGTGGCAAGGACAGTCGCCAATCCTGGCCACCACACGGTCGCAATCATAGCCGTGTCCATAAACACATCCTATTATAAATAATTATAGATACTTGTATTTGACCTATTTATAACACTCACAGTAATAATAGCTGCAAGCACGAGAAGTTAGGCAAGGGCTTGTGATAATGTATACCTAATCGAAATGTCGATTATAGCTTACATGTTAATAGATATAATCAGTCTCCTCAGCCGTCAAGTACCAGGCCCTCATTGACACATAGGTACTGTTTACTTGCATTGCTACTGAGAGGAATGGGTGCCGGTATGCTGAGCCCACGAACAAACTCCTGCCACCTCTTCAAATTACTCAGCCGTGACCATTCCATGGTCTTCTGGACTAATCCAGTAGAGACCCTTTCTCATCCGATATGATACTGGACGCAGCAGTATCTTTCTGGGACTGGAACAGCAAGTGACTCTTCTCCTCGGGATAGGCACTGGAAATGGCAGCATCTTTGCGGAATCTCAAGTTCAGACCGTCCGCTAATAGTTGGAGTCTGCCCTTAATCTTGGAAATAGGCGATTTGTGAATTTGGGACTTTGGCATTCGCGAGACGGGAACACGGTGCCCCCCACCGGCTGAGTGTCTGGCTAACAGGTTCATCGCATGCTCGCTGATCGTATAGTTTGTTGGACTGGACATGTTTGTGTAGTACATGCTTTGCAATTCGTCCATCTGCCACATTATCTTGGGACGCAGTGCTTCCAACCATTTCCGGTTCACGTGGATGGTTTTGTGGCTGCAGAGGCTGTTGAGAAGCTGGCGATCATAGATGAGAGTTTCAGCCAGATCTTCCCATTCACATCCTTGGATAAGCCGTGAGACGTAAGCACCTGTACCCTTGGCCCCCGCTTGACGTGCAGCTGCTGCAGCACATATTCTGTTCTCTGCGTGAGATACAAGAGAGGCCAGATTCATCTCTTCAAGAGGAAACAAGATGTTTTCCTGGTAGTACTCGTTGTTATCGCTGGTACTGTCATCTTGAGGTTGTCTATGGTGTTGCACTTGGCTGGAAAAATTCGAAAACCAATGGTTGGCGGGCAAAAGGGGCTCCAAAGGGTTGAGGGGCTGTGGCATGTAGTCCTCATACAGCATGCCGACCAAGGAGACTTCGTAGTGATTGATGTTCACCAGGAGGAGACTGCGATCCGCGGGGCTCTTGAAAACTTTGCACCAGTGTTCTGTGATGTCGTTGTATAGACTGTCTAGCCTCTCGACGAGATCAGCGTCTGTGGAAAACCGAGGCTTCTGCATCGTTTCTGTCATCACTCCAATTGCGCTCTCCATTTCCTTTTGCAGAAGAGGTGTCAGGCGTTCTTGTTGAAGCTGAACCCTCCAGAATGCAATGCGGGCCTCCAGAGTTGTGCGACAGAGGTCCTCATTACTTTCTGAGAGCTCATCACCAGAGTCGTGCACAGAGGACGCGTCGCTCGCGTCAACAAGCTCAGGCTGTTCTGATTGGTTCATCGCTGTTAGAGAATTGTAGAGGTGACAGAAGGAGTGAGATAAGCCGTGACAGTGAGCTAGGATGTATGGACAAAATCGATGTAGAATAGATGAGATGATGAGATGAAGTGACAATTAGCGGGTGTCCAACAGGATTTATAGGGAGGGGGGTAGCCTTACAGGTCTCCCCAAGTGACGTAGGTACAATGAACAGGGATTCTGGATGTCAGCACAGCGCGATTGACGGGAGAGGAGCTTTTACGTCTGTACCAACATGTATACCCAGGTGTTAAGCAATTTGCCGAAAGTAAGGCAAGAGCGCTATCAGCGCCTCTGTAGTCTTCAAAGAACACGAGCATCTTCACCTCGATGCTCGCTCTATCCGATTCATCAGTTACCTATCATCCACAAATGAGCTGTGCCAAATGTTCATCCTGGGCTCAAACTTGCAAGCTTCTACTCCGTTACTGTCCTGTTGTGCGAGGTAATGCGACCCTCCTATGCCCCTCATCTATGACATGTCATCAATAGCAGTCTTGCTTGGGGCGATAGCCTCATGCAAAAGTCTCTTCCAATGCCAAATTAATCCATCAACCTGCTTCCGCCAGCAGGGCTTCCTAGCCACGCAAAATGCTTACGGCATGGAATGATTATCAACGAACCAGGGGGCGTTCAGAAGCTCCCGGGCTTCTGGACGATTGCCTGGCTCCAAAGCCAGCATGCTTTGGATGAATGCCACGAATTGTTCCTCGTCCTGCCCACTCAGTGCCCCGGCCAGGCCGCCAATTTCCCGCAATGATCTTGAAGCAAAACATATTTGCCCGCGCATAAGCCCTATGAATAAAACCATCGTTAGGCGAGGAGAGATGGAGAGCAAGAGGTCAGGGGACCCTCACCAGTTTCATCGAAATATTCGTACCCGCGCTGAGATCTTTCAAGTAGCGACGTAGGGAATGGTCCAAAGATGGATACCATTTGGGCCAGGTGAGCCTCTGCCGAGTAGTCATCGGCCACTGTTGCCTGGCCGTCAAAACATAACTGCCCTTGAACTAGCTCCCAGAGCTAGCCACATTTCGCACGAAGTTAGTTACAAATGAGATGGATCAACAGCGGGGTCGATTGTAACAGTATACGTACAATGAGGCCCAGGTTCCAGATATCAACCTTGTGATCCCATGGGGCTCCCAAGATGACCTCGGGGGCTCGTAGCCTTTCCGGCTGGATCCACTCGGTGAGGTGGCGATCGAACCAGCTCGCTGACACTCCGAGGTGAGCGAATGTCCCGGGGATGAGGTACGTTGCGCATCGAAGGATTCCCCCTTACCAACGCCAAGGTCTCCAAGCCTGACGGAAATGTTATCAGTGCTTGCCAGGCCCTCATAGGCAGACACAACCGGCTCAGACTCCATATAGTAATCTAGGCGTGAGTTAAGTGGGCGGCAGTCCTGGAGAAGAACATCCGACGGCGCGTTTTTAAACATATCGTCGATCTCAGGGGTCTCAATAAGGATGTTCTGTGGCTTGATATCTGTTGTCATGTCAGATGGACTGGTACGGTTGATTGTAGTCTCTTCAAAGACATACCCGTATGTATGATATTGCAATGATCATGCAGAAAGACAAGCGACATCAGAAGATCTCTCGAAACCTTTTTGGCGACTGATATGGGTATCCTTGGAACGGGAAACAGACTCCTGAACTGGGACATATCGGGTCCCATGGGCTTAAACACCAAGCACGCATGCCGGCCGTTGGGCCCCGTATGACCGAACTCATCTAGGAGTCCCAAGACCTTATCTGGACCGACCACACTCCCTGCAAGCTGCGATTTGGTTCGAATATGCTTCAATATGTCAAGCTCAAATGTCTCGTTCTCGCCGTCGCACGCATCGGCGGTAAGTATTTTGAGAGCAACATGTTGATTTGTCCTAGGAGTAATTCAAATTAGGTAAAACAATTACATCAATCCATTATGTCTTTTTTCAGAGTGCGTTGCGCTAAAGGGGTCACACTATCTCTTGTGACAAGCTTACCCCTTATTGTGAGCAAGCCATACGGTAGAGTAGAGTACATAGCCGAGTTTCCGCAGAATCCTGTACTGGCCAGCTTTGAAAGTATCCCCGAGACGTACGGGATGGTAACCGCCATCACAGTACCCACTCAGTCTTTCCTCGTCGATGGCTTGCGCGTTCGCGTTAGACGCGATAGCAATGCTACGTGCGTGGCGGGGCTGGCTGCACCTGGTGGCCCTGGCCAGGACACTTCTGAGCATTGATCACACGTGTGATGGAGTACACAGAATCACATAGAAATTGGAGCGCTCGTGATGCCGATCCAATATTGGAGAGGGCGATGGAGGAAGTGATCATTGGTTTGCAAAAGCTTCAGACTGGCGTCGTGAGGGGGCAAAATCGTTGTCAGATTGCCCAAGCAAGAGAATGCTGTCACATAGGGACAAATCTCTGAATTGCTGAAGCCTGAGTAGCTCCTGACTGTGCTCAAAATGTGCCGAGTGCACAAGCAACCGAGAGATGTGGAGAAACTGCGAGAAGGGAATGGACTGGAGCCCGTTGAGCGGTGCGTTATGACCGAAGGGGCGGGACCTACATGCGCCGTTGTGGCACAGCGCACTGGAATCACGAATCCTCAGCGCTGATCTCAGGCATGTTGGCTGTTTTGCCTCTGGTAAATAGTGAGAGGAAGAGGCCCCCACTATAAACCATGGTGCGGCCCACATCTGTTGCGACATCTTCTTCCAGAATGCCCACCAGACAGTGCGAGTCAATGGTACTCGCCGGGAATTCCACTTCGGTGATGCTGGTCACTCTTTGGATTTTCACAATGCTATTTCAACGTAGAATCCTGCGTCAAGATGAATTGCTTCCAATCCATGTAGCAATCAATTGCCTAGGACCCTTTCTCCAAATCGGTCTATCTACGTACCCAGCAACAGTCGCCCTGCCCTCCTTCTCGACTTCTACCTGCATCGCCTCTTGGCCAAGCAGGAGGCATCAACATGAGCTCTTATATCGCAAATTTGTATCGACTGTTCCATAGAATCTTCGCTAGACTCTCGGAAATTCCTCTGCTCACAAAACACGAATCTGGACACAACATGATATCTTACACTTGCACCGTGTCTGCGCATGCTGGAACGACCCCAGAGGATGCCGATGCCCACCACGTCCCTGACAAGAACGGGCGGCTTGCTTCTTTCGAGAACCCACACTCTTCTGCTGGAACCCTCAGGGACACCTCGCTCCTTTATGGCTTATTTGTGTTCATCCGGTGAGTGACTCATCATGTCTTGGTTCAACTGCACAGAGTAAGGTAGTATGTCTTTGTTCTAACCACCCACCTGCTATACCAGTCACCGTCTCGCGGGCAGACTACCGGTGCCAGACACATCAAACGCCAAGATTCCCATCATCAAGCCAAGCTTTGCCGCATCTCGGGAAGGCGGAGCTGGTCTCCGCACCACTTGGCTTGGCCATGCTTCGTACCTAGTGGAGTTCCCATCGGGCTTCCGCGCAATATTTGACCCTGTCTTCGAGGAGCGGTACAGTCCGGTCGGCCCCAAACGTTTTACGCCCGCTGCTTGTAGTGCAAGTGATATTCCGGAGCTTGACGCCGTCTTCATTAGCCACAACCACCACCATCACCTCTCACTCCCGAGCTTGAAGGAGCTGGCTAGCAGGTTTCCTCGGATGCACTTTTTTGTCGGCTGTGGCCTGGCCAAATGGTTTAGTGACAACGGTATCACCTCCTCCATCACCGAGATGGACTGGTGGGATGATGCTGAGGTAGTCTTGCAAAAGCCTGCAGGGCCCAGCGTGGGCGGCAAGGACGTCGTCGGTGCGCCTGACCAGATTGAAGCCCGCATTTGCTGCCTGCACGGCCAACATGGGTCTCTGAGGTCTGGCTTTGACTATGGACATACCCTTTGGGCATCTTGGGGAGTCAGCTCGGGTGGGAAATCAGTATGGTTCGCCGGCGACACGGGCTATCGATGGGTACCCGAGGGAACCGAGGAATTGGGACCAGGATTCGATGAGCTGCCCCGGAATCCACAATTCGCGCAGATTGGTGAGCTTCGAGGGCCGTTTGACGTGGGACTCATCCCTATTGGAGCATATCATCCACGTTTTATGTACAGCGGAGTTCATGCCAGTCCTTACGACGCTGTTGAGATCTTTCAAGATACCAAGTGCAAGAAGGCCCTGGCTATGCACTGGGGAACTTTTGCCCTGACCAGTGAGCCGGTGGAAGAGCCTCCTGTGAAGCTGAGGGAGGCCTTGAAGATCAAAGGACTAGACGAGACCGGCCTCTTCGACGTCTGTGCTGTTGGTGAGAGTCGTACCTTTTGAAGCAATTAGTGGCAGTTCCGCTCAGAAAGGTTTAGAGGATATAAAATGGCCATTTATCTACCCTATCTCGTGGAGTTCTGTGTGCATACCTATAGAGCTTCTCTGGATCCCTAATCAGTCCATTGATGAGACAATATCGTAATTCCGTGTTAATTTACAGTCCCTCGAAGTTGAGTCCGCATCTTGCCGTTCTATCTTGGGACCTGGGACGTTATTGCGGGATGCATCTCAGATATTGCCATGTGCGATCGTGAGCTCGGTGGATATGAGCCTGATTCTAACTCGCAGCGCTTATCTGGAGGCTTTCAAGAGGCAGCTCTTGTTTCTTGGGACCATAACCAGAACGCCTACCGAACGTTTGCTGCCACACGAGACAAATTTGCCGCAAATTTCAAAGCGGGGGATGAAGGACTTGTAAATAGGCACGCAACACCAAGTCGCACTGCATGCCTGCTGAATAATTGCCCACAGAGGGGCGTAGAGTGCGGCCTCGAATTCGTCTATCTGGCTAAACTCTTGGCCGATTTTGACAAGCAACGTCAGTTCAGCCTATTAAACCCCAGCGACATTCACGTGACCAAAACTCGGAAGGGAACTTACAGTGCAAACCACCCAAAACGAAAATGTCAGACAGCTTGGCCTTTACTGCGGTCAGCATGTAACATTTGTGTACCAAGATCGGGGTTGAGTAATTACAATAAAGTGTGGAGCGTTGTGAATGCAGCCAATGAGGCTCAGCTCGGAGCTTTTCGATTAATGGAAACGGGCCAACACTCTCCGCGATACTCCTCTTGCCCGACTTGGCTTACCTTGATTGGAGCGTTAATGGCAACCACAAGCCCGATAGATTTCTACTTATATCCGTATAAGTCTGATTGTATAGGTACGGTTCATAACCAGCTCAATGCTATTTCTGAATTTCAAATCAAGTCAAAACCACGCAAGATGCGATGCTCTACTTTTGCTGTAGCCTGGGCGGCTATTGCCACCGCGGCGGTCCATCGTAATGCTGAGGAAACGCAGTACACTCTCGAGGCAGCCAACATAAAGGCAAAGGTGAGTTGTCTCGTGATGTATTATGAGGATTCATCACCCGGGGAATTGTTGAGAAATCTAATAGTTTATCACTTACGGTGCCTCCATTACCAACTTATGGGTTAAGGACAAGCATGGAAAAGACATCGACATTGTTCTTGGTTATGATGATATAAACTTTTACCGCAAGGCAGCGCCTCCCTGGACAGTGTCTGCATTCAAATTTCTGATTTAATCCATCTAGCCAAGGACCCAAGTCACCCAGTCTACAACTCGATACCTGGTCGATACGTTAATCGCATCGGACACGCCCAGTACTCTATTGACAATGTGACGTACCATACCGAGAAGAATGACGGGAGCAATACTCTACACAGCGGGAACAACAACTGGTCTTGGCGCTTCTGGGATGTGACCGACGTCTCGGACGATAGCATCACCTTCTCGATCCTGGACAAGTCGAACAGCTCGCTCAACATGATCGGCGACGTCCAAGCAAGCGTGACCTACACCGTCAAGCCGAACAAACTGGACATAAAGATGTCCGCCAAGTCCCTGACCACCAGGACCCCGGTGATGCTCACCCACCACACCTACTTCAACCTAGACGCCTACAAGGACCCGCAGACACCAACGATATGGAACTACACCTTGTCCATGCCGTACTCCAAGCGCTACCTCGAGATTGACGGCGGCGCCCTGCCCACCGGGAAGATCCTGACCGCCGCTCCCGGGTCCATCAACGACTTCGCGTCCGCCAAGGATATCAAGCTTGGACACTCTTCCTCGGACCCCAGCTTTGTGAACAATTGCGGCAGCGGCTGCAACGGGTACAACGGCTACTGGCTGTTTGATTCGGTGCCCAAGAACGCCCCGGTGGTGACCCTCGCCTCAAAGTACAGTGGTGTCAAGGCCGAGCTGCGCACCAACCAGCCCGGTGTTCAGTTGTACAGCTGCTGGTGGAGCGACGGGACCGCGCCGTTGAAGAACAGCACGCAGGGTCTGCCGGGGAGGTCAACGGTCACCAGTGGCAGCTGTCTCGCTGTTGAGGCGCAGGACTACGTCGATGGAATAAATCAGTAAGTCGACCCGCTTTCGATACAGATTTCGGGCAGCTGAATGCCAGCTGCCTTGAATGTAAACTCCAGATACTAATGTGACAATGCAGTCCCGAATGGGGTCGTGTCAATGAGGAGATTCTGGGACCGGGCGAACGATACAACTGGGAAAGCTCGTGGACGTTCTCAACTGTGGACTGAATGTAGCATGCGAGCCAACTGTAGTTCCGAGGTGTCTATCCTTGAAAAGGAGTGACCGCACGCAGAATGTCAACTTGAAAGATCAGTGACCGCATTTGTTTGAATGAAGGCCCGCTCGCCTTTCCACGATGCATCTACACCTGGCCGAATATGTCCTTGCTAGCTGTAGGTGGCTGTACTGGCGAATCCGCCCGGGCAGATGCAAGAATTTCAGTGTGGCTACATTCCTCCAAATGTTTCGTCCAAGAAACGTCTTCCAGTCTTGATTTCACCGGTGTCCGCTCCCGAACAATGAAGACTGATAATGATCAACTACCTATTTGGCTCACTGACATAGCCGAACCCGGTCCATTCTGCTTCTCACTGTGCCAACCGTAGCCATCCAAGGCGGCCCGATTCCCCGTTCATCGCGTCTGTCAGAATCTATTCATGGACGGTTTGGCACGTGGCCGGCGAAGGGGGTTGGGGGCGTAGGGACTTGGTATGCCTAAATACTATGGCATTCCGCTGCCGTCGTTGCTGGTTAGAACTACCCTGTGGCACTCCGGCAGTAGCGCCTTGCCAATTCCACACACCACCACGGTATCATTAAAGTCAGGCTGCAGCAGCTGCCCGCGACGCACACTGTCGAGGGATTCGGCTCCGAAAACAGGGCATCCCATTAGCCTGTCTGCTCATTGGTTGGTCTAGGACGAAGAGACCAATGGCCTCATTGGTCGTTCTTGGTAGATCTTCTGTCATCTTAGTTACTAACCTACACTTCAAGGGCCTTGCAAGTACTTTGGCTGGAAGACAGTTCCAGGCAGGTGGGAGTAGGGTCGAGTTAAGATCAACCGGATTTCTGCGCAAAAGATCATCCGGGCGGGAAATACCGGTATGTCTCTGGAAAGGATTTGCACCAAATTCGATTTGGTGTGACCTCGGCCTGGAATTTCGAGGCGAACAGAACGCGAGCCACGTGCATGGCTTGGGGGCGGGAACGTGGACATATGCACAACGTGGACTGAATTCAGCATGGGGATCAACTGCAATTTAATTGGACTATCATCTTGAATAATGTTTCCGCACCTCACTGTTCTTTGGTTCAACCCATGCTCAAGCCGTGACACCAGAGGGCCCCTTCCAAATTTGATCGAGAATTCAGCATATTATCGTACCTGAAGCTGGTCGCTGTGCTGTGAGCTCTGCCAGACGCATCCGGTGAGGGTCGTGCATTCAGCGAGTGCCTCCGATATCGCCGGGCAGTGCGAGGCGAAGGTAGAAGCATGGTAGAAGTCATGATAATATACTGTAGTTGTAATACTATACAACACAATAGTCTATGACGTAATATAGCTCTCCCTTGCTCACCATAGCTGACATGCTGCCAAAAAAGAACATATACCTGCAGTTCCAGTTGTGTTAACAATATTACAATGTATGGAGAGGGTCGACGGCCGCGACGCAGGCCGAATGCAGAACGAGCACCACACCCATTTCAATCACAACATAGATCGTAAAAAACGCCTCGTCACTTTCTCCGTCGCAACCCAAGAAAGCATCTCAGGGTGTTATGAACGACGGCCCGGCCCCCAACCCGTTAGACATTTTGTTCCAGTAAAATCCATAAATGGACGGTTTGTCACCCTGCCAAGACCGAATCGATGATCAAGCCTTCGGTCAGCGTCATTGGTAGAACCACCGGGCTGGTATTTGCGTCTCGTATTAGCCAACAATCGGCCTCGAACCCCTTATCTGATCATCTGGCGTTTACATGCCTGTTCTTAAAGCAGGCACTGTCACCACTCGCGCCGCGCGGTTCCAATGATGAGCAGCTGACGGCAAAGAGTGCATGCCGGGACCGAAGCTGGGACTGTGGTTCCCCAATAGCGGCGCGTGTTTCAATCAAATCATGGGCTGCTGACGGCAAAAATGCTGATTTAATGCTGCAGTAGGAATAGGCATCTCCGAGCTGATCGTTCCGCGCTGGATCGTGAGGAATTGGGCAAGCGTCCGGCCAATAAGATATATGCGCATTCTTCCAAGCTCATGATGCGACTCCCAATATCCGTTTTCAGGCAGGATTGGGCTGAGAGGTTACTGCACGGATCGCGCCCTTCCCCTCCAGAGAACCATCTCCGCCTTCTCGAATGTGCTGCTCTGCGCCTCATGATGGTCAACCTGGGAGTCTCTGATTGGTACCATAGCAGCACTCGAGGGGTACAGCAGCTGAGAGTGCGCAGTCGTACAGACCGCCGCAGAGCGGGGATTTCCATGTCAAATGCACTGGCGATGCTGTACCATGCAGCTGCCACCGTAACTTAATTCTGAAGTTTGCTGCAGAAACGGGCCTCCTGTGGCTGACCCTGCAATGGCCGAATCCAGAAATCTGCCTTGCTTGTAACTGCCTTTGCCACTGAAAGATCCCTGCGTGTACAGGGGGTTGTTGAAATCTGTCACATACATATTCCACTTGGACACACCAGTCTAGACACGTGATGACGTGATGACATAGGGGTTCCCTATAGGACGCTTGATGATGTGCCCAAGGGGCCCAATAATGCCCGAACAAATTCCGACTTGCGCATCAGCACAGTATGTCTCGTGTATCCTCACTTGCAGACTCGGGGCCAAAACCCCTGGGAGTCCACTAACCGGATTCCCACCACTCGACCTCAGCCAATTCCACCTGCGCCGCTGCAGAAGTCTGTTCCAGTCTGCAGGAGGCAGGCGATCGTTCCACAGCTGTGAGAAATCCTTCAGTTCTTGTTCTTTTTGGTCTCTGGGGTGAGGCAACGGAAACGGTCGGCGACTACCAAAAGCATGGGTATCTATTGGTTCAGTCCTGGGTCGAATTCATGACGGGTGATCACGGGTGATCATACAACAGGCGATACCGATGCCATTGCGTTGGTATGGCTTTGGAGGCGTTGCCTTACTTCCCCTGGTTGTTATCATTGCAGCGTCCTCAGATCGTCTAATCCCCGAAAACAGCAAATCGCCGCCGCCTGTTATCGCATCGCACCTTGCTGCTTACCTTGGCCGACTGCCTTGCGTCGTTTGACGCTGCATCAATTTCAGTTCCTGGCGCGGATAGCGGCAAGAACTGTTGAACGGAATTCGGGCCTCTTTTTAGCCGAAACAAGCCTATATAAAGGGGTTCTGACCCCCCCCTCTGGGGCTTCAGAATTGACTGCTTTTTAAGCCTTCCAACCACGGGTTTTTCTGTTCCACAGTTATGAGCCCGGTTTGCAACCTTAATCTTCTTCTTCTGGCTGCTGCAGAAGAGCCTACGGAAGTGCTTCCCCTTCTTTCTTATATTCTCTCGCTTTGAATAAGGAGGCACGACCTCGCAGAGGCACGCCCTCGCTCGAAAGCAACTCTTGGCCTCCTTCCCTCTCTCGGTGCTCGCCGTATAGACGTTTCAGAAGCGTCTCAGAATTCGGCTCGAGCTCAGACCTCCTCCTTCTTCGCCAAGACCCCTCTTTAAAGAATCCCGGCACCTCCCTCTCCTCTATTCGATTTAAGCCCTTCGGAAATAAGACCAGCACTTTAAATATCGCTTACGGGGCCCTCTGAGATTACAACTTAAAGCCGAAAACGAAGTAAGCGTCTAGGAGGCTAGTATTTACAATATACGTACCCCTAGGAGGAAGGTTGAAATTGGTATTTAGTAGCGCCCACGGGATAGATAGGTATATAAACGGATTATCGGGGGTACTTTATGGCCCTCGACGTGTGTAAAATGGAAGATTGGGGGTGCTTTATAGCCCTCTTCGTCAGATTAAAGAGCTCTTCTTAGCAGAAGACCTCTTGGGGGTGTGTTGAACGGAATTCGGGCCTCTTTTTAGCCGAAACAAGCCTATATAAAGGGGTTCTGACCCCCCCCTCTGGGGCTTCAGAATTGACTGCTTTTTAAGCCTTCCAACCACGGGTTTTTCTGTTCCACAAGAACAGGCGCCAACATGCCAAACGACCTAGGTAATTATTCACGAAATGGCAAAAAAAAGCTGGCGAAAAGTGGTTTTCCCTTCTGGGGCGAGACAAACTATTCTCTGGAGTTCGGGTAGAATGTTTTGGGCAGTCAAGCTTGGCTGTCTCTCCCCCAGTGGAAGTTAATGACTGATGATCGACGACTGATGGGCACCCATAGGCACACCACCATGTCTAGCCTACCAGTCCTGCTCACGCCCCAGAGGCTTGTACCTCCACATTGGCCTGCACAGGAAACACGCACACAAGGATGACCCATGAATGTCTGCAGCCCTTTTCCCTCACTCTCTTGAGTAGCAGCAACCGCTCTTTCGGGTTTCCAGAATAAATTGCCAGGTCGAGTTCTGCACTTTTGTGAACAAATGACAGCATTGCGCTAAGCAGTCTTCCTGAGGTGCCCATTTGAGCTTGGGGTGAGACAAAAGAAGGAGAGGGACATTTGAAGGGCCAATTATCCCAGGACTCTGCATGGAGGGTTAAATGATGATAGCGGTTAGGTTGATATTGTCCGTCTATCATAGTCTTTGAACGAAACTTCTTCGCGTATCAGACGGGTTATTGAAATTGTGCAGTTGATTTGGTTGAGATTTTCAGAGTTGATTGATCCGTTGCTTTGGTCTCGGCGCTGGGTAAGCTCCGGGTTAAGAGAGGGCTTAGGCCGGTGAGCCGGAGCCGGAGCCGGAGCCGATATGCGGGCGGCAAACCGCCTCCGTCCCGGAGCGGACGGGTGGCGGGCCCGCGCTGTGCCGGAAGCTCACTCCAGACTCGCGTGCAGCGAAATCATGGAGAAAGTGTGGCTCCTGGATGCCAAAAGCTGGACCATCGTAAAATTGATGCCGATGTGATATAACAAGACTGATTCCGACCCAGATGCGGCGACGGCAAGTTGACTATATGGTCCTCGTGACGTAGTTTATCCTGCGGCTCGAAGCCAGGATTGAAGTCTGAGGTCAGTGTCGGCGCTCGGACCCGACTCTATGGATTGAATGAGAAGCGAGAGGCGGGGGAGTCCAAAAGCCCCCGAGTGTCGAGGCCTTGAAGTCTGGCGAACCACTGGTTCGCCATGCCGGTGGAACTGGTTGCCTTATAAAGGTACTCAGTACCTGGGCCCCCGAGGAATTGATGAGGCTCTGGTACCTACCTACGTATGCTCGAGCGAACCAGTGGTTCGCCATGTTGGTGGGACTGGTTGCCTTAAAAGGGAATGTACGTACCTACCTAGCCCTGGGACCCTGGGACGCCGGCAAGCGAGAAGCCACCTTGATCCTGTCCCCAGGTAAAGTTGTGAGGCTCCGCTAGGGGGCGAACAACTGGTTCGCCATGCCGCTGGACCTGGTTGCCTTTTGGATGTACTGATTGCCTGCTCATATTTCTCCTCCGTCAAGTATACATTGTATCAAATGCCCACGTTTTGCGTGCATCATAGTATGGTGGGTACAGCCAGGTACCGCTGATTGCGACCACGACTTGCAGCCACTACTGCAGCCCCTACGGTAGTGCCTGGTAAGACGTGTCTAGGCCGTCACTGCAGTGCTTCCCGCATGCCTCAATCCTCTCCTCCCCAGGCGTCCAAACGTGTGCTCTTAGAATCCGCTGAGGTGACCAAATATCCCGTGAGCGGACCACCAATTGGGTCATGCCTGGGAAACCCGGGGCGGTCGTGTGATGGAATTTCCAAGCTGACGTCTCGGCCCAACGCTCAATTCCATCGCATCTAAGCTCCTAGAAAAGCCGTACAAGTAGCCAGACGTGCTGGTTTGGCATACCAGCGGTCTGCTCCGATGGGCCATCCGAGTTTGTATAAAGTCTTCAGTTCCCGCCTCCCAAGATGGACGACGAGTGTTGTTCATCAGTCGGCATCATTGGAATCGAGACCAGCAAGGTCTTCAGTGTGATCCATTTCTTCTTCTATATTATATTGAGCTTCGTCGGAAATTCCCATCTCGCACACTGTCTTATCACGAAATCGCTCCTCTGATCATCGTCGTCGATCGTGTCCCTACGAAGGAAGCATCATAGACAGAGCCGTCGTCCACACTTCATAGCAGGCCATATTGACCTGCTCGCCCCACCCTGAGCATGTCCAAGTACGTCGAACCGTCCTATGCCGGCCAAGATGTGGCGCCGCGGCATACATCCGTTCCTTTGCTTCCATTAGTTCTGTGATCAACTTGAGGTGTTGATGCTGACGACAACCTGTAGCACAGAGACGGGCCACGCCCAGGAACGAGCCGGCACGACGCAGCAAGGAAATACCTTCGTCCCAGGCAGAGAAAGCCGGCAAAGCAGAGCCAACAGGGTCAATACGGCGATCCAAGCCGTTGACCGCCAGTTCCCCAATGCCCAGCAGCAGGGCCACGCCCACGAAGCGCCGGGTGCCTCTCGCAATGGCAGCGGCGCGGACCTAAATGGTGTCGGTCAACAGTTCCATGGCTACACTCGTCACTGATGGAAGGTAAGTCGAACGTACCGAGTCCCCATCACCCCTTCCACCCCTTCGGAATCCTTTCGTTAACACTCTGAAGCAAGCAAGCATGCCCTCATTACCCAGATCCACCTGGATCTCCCATGAAAGAATAGTTGCCCGTGGCCAAGTGGTCAGCCAAATCCATGACGCAGGGTTAGAGACATGGACAGATGATGTCGTCTGAACCAGATGTCGCCGCGTCGTTGTGACGGAATGGCGTGGCCTCCTTTCTCATATTGCTCTTCACCGATGCAAGAAGAATGTTTTGATGGCCAAGATGTCCGGTGTTGTTTCCCGATAATCCCCTTGACACGTTTTGATCTCCTTACTCCCCCCACCCTTCCCCTGTCTCTCACGATCTCTCTTCACATCTTGTTCTCAACGTTCTTGTCAGCTCCCCCCTCCCCTCCCTTCCCAAGCTTCCCTTCCCTTCACCTTTTTCTTCTTGTCTTTTCTGGGAGGGTCAAGGGTGCGGTGGGGGTCATGATATTTCGATGTTTGCCGCAAGCACACAGTCACAAGGCCTCTGTGGGATGGGATGTGGAGTTCATCTCATGATCTTGTGGCTCGCACATCCAGTGTCGGTATTCGCAGGCTTGCCGGGATCAAAATGCGTCCAGTCGCAGCGCCTAGATCGCCTGGCAGAGGAATGTAGCCAGAAGCCATGGAGATGCAGTCGGGCGGTGCTTTTCACCGCAAAGAGCCTTGCTTATTGGGGAGCCGACAACTTCTGTGTGTTCCACAGAGGGACCCAGCTGATCCCAAGCATCTTCTGTCAGGGCAGGAGCAAGGGAGGATATGGCGCTCGTCTTGTTGCAGCGGTTGTGCGGCACGTGGATTTGTGTAGGCGAGACGTTTCCGTCAAGAAATATACGGGCAAAGGAGAGCAGGTTGTGGACGAGAGGAGTTAAATGGCGGATAGAAGAGAAGTGGTGGAATTGATGGATGCAAAAGAATAAATGTATACCATGGCGCCAGATCCTCGCTGGCATAGCATACTTGGAAAATGGGACAGGGCAACGGGGACAAATAGACAGTGGTAGACAGGCCAGATCATGACAATCCAACAAACACTACCACAGGAATACCCAACAGATAGCCTAGCCACTGTGAGTAAGACGCCTCTCACCTTCGCATGACCATACCCAGTGGCATTGGATGGGTGTTGCAGTGTTGCAACAAGCCCACCTAGCCTTCCATCCACAAGGACTGACGTGCGCCTGGCTAAGTGGAAGGGGCGGTCCATCCACCAAACGAACGGAATCGATCGAGTTGAGAGAGTGAGAAACGAATTTGATGGAGAAAAGACATTAGCATTATGCAATAAATAGTCCAAGAGCCAATCCTGCTCATCGATGTGAGAGCCAGGGCCAAAGTCAGCATGTATTGCCTCCAAACGCCCTCTCGCAATGCTGAAATAAGTGCTGAAAAATGTCCCCCCGGATCCCTTTCCCCCACAGAACCCTACCGGTCAAAATCCCCCCCAAGCGAAAGCACATAAGGCAACCCCCCATCCCCATCAGCCCGCCCCGCCAGCCGGATGACGACCGACCCGGCGCTGCCACCACTAGCGAGAGAAGACCGGCCGGAGCGCGACCGCGCCAGCACAGACCCAGACGCGACGCTGGACGTGGAGATCGAGCCGCCCCCGCCCCCGCCGGTGTACGGCCGCCTCGTCTGCGCGAAGCTGTTGGCGCTGCTGGACGAGGAGGAGGACGGCGACGCGGCCGTCTTCTGCGTCTTGGGCGTCGTCGGCGCGGTCCGGAACGTCGGCGCGCCGCCGGGGCCCCACGTCGTGCCCTGCGAGGACATGCGCCCTTGCTGGGGCCTCCTGACGCGGACGTACGAACCGGCGCTGCCGCCGCTGCTCGTCGTCGTCGTGGTGGCGCGCGACGCCGTGCTGCGCTGCCTGCTGAGTCCTGACCGCCTGCTGCGCGGGGTGCTCGGGGGGCTGCCCCGGGGCGCGTCGTCGTCGATGTCGCTCTCGTCGTCGTCCTCGCCCAGCAGCGCCGCGGCCAGGACGGCCGGGTCGAGGGGCCGCATGGCGCGCAGCAGCTCCGCGAAGAGGTGCATGAGCTCGCGGAAGTGGGCGTTGGATGCTGGCCGCGTCGAGTAGCGCGCGTACTCGTACGCGGACAGGAAGTCGGCCGTCGTGCGCGAGGCCTCGAGGACGCCCAGCCCGGCCAGGTGCGCGAGGTACTGCCGCAGGGCGAGGTTGTCGGGCCGCTGCAGGAGGCCGATCGCCTGCGTGTCCAGGGCGGCGGCGGCCGGGTCGGCGGCGTGGGTCGGTGGGGGCGCCAGGGTCAGGGCCTTGGCCTCGATCAGGTTCGGCAGCTCTGATATTACCGTGCTGTACTGCAGGTCGGGCAGGTCGAGCGAGTTGGGCGAGGACCAGCCGTAGTGCTCGATCTCGCCCCAGACTGCGCGGTGCGGCGGCAGGGTGATGCCCATCTTGTCCTCCACCGTCGGCGCCTTCTTGAGCTTGAACACCCTCAGCGTGGACTTCCTGCCCTTGTCTTCGGCCCCGTTGGTCTCCTCCTCCTCGGGGTCGGTCATCGCGGTGGGCGGTCTCGCGGGGGCGACCCGTGGCTTCGACTCGTAGGCGATGGCGGCGCTCCTGCTCAGGCTGGCAACGATCATCTTACGCACGCCCTTCTTCACCTCGCCCCTGCCGATGGGGATCCACGGCTTGGGTATGTTGGCGAGGGCGGTGCGGTTGACGTAGAGGCGGGCGAAGTAGAGCAGCACGACGAAGAGCAGCGTGACGGAGAGGCAGACGACGGTCATCAGGACGTGGAGGTTCTGGTTGTTGTGCAGGGCGAGGCGCACATTGTCGGCGGGCGTGACGAGGAGCAGGAGCAGGACGATCAGGGACAGGAAGACGTAGATGGAGTCGTAGATGACCCGGAAGATGATGTGGAGGGCCGACATGGTGGTTGCGCCGCCAAGCCCTGGGTTCGGATGATGTTGTCGCTATCGCTGTCGCGCTCGCTGTGTTTGTTGTAGACCAGCGTTCTGGTTCGTAGCTGCTAGCTGTGCTCGATGTTTTATTATCTATTCGAGGAGTCCCTCGGCGGTTCTGGTTCGATGGCCAACTGCCGCGCAATCGAAGACCTCGAGAATGATGATGTCGGTATCATGATGGAGGCTATGGCGAGCTGGTGCCCAGGACTGCGATGTCTAGCATTGGGGACGAGCTAGAGATGACGACGGCAGCGGGTGGACGTTGAAGAGAAGGAGAGGAGACCTGGGGTCTGATGGGAGGGAGGAGACGTTAGACTAAGCACTCCAATACGAGGCGACAAGGCAGTCAAGCGTGCTGCCGTGCGAACCAGACCAGCCGGCTCCACAGCCAATTAAACGTCATAAGCACAACCCTCCATTTTCATTCCCCTTTCCACTTGCGGCAAGCCACGTCCGTTTCGACACATGATGAGGCTGTGAGGTTGGAGTCTTGCTTACAGCTCTCAACTGCCCAGGCACTCCAGATCAAAGTTGGGGGCTTAGAATCAACATATTCCTGGTCAAGGCTGGTGATACTTGGCCAGTTGTTGAGCATCGACGGATGCTCCGTGACCCCTGATCAGCCGAACCCTGTTCTCCGCTTCGCTTCGAAAAGGCCCAAGCAACAATCCGCGCAAGTCAAGGAAACAGCTAGCGGATAGGCATGTCTGTTCTGTTCTGTTCTGTTCTGTCGTCTGAGCGACGCGCTCGGGTATAATCGCATAGTCACCGTACAGATTCACGTATCCAGCCACTTTTCGATCTCGTCCCCGTTCTACCATGATCATCGAACCTGCCGCATTTCCGGCCCAGCAGCCTCAGCTCTTGGAGCCACAGCGCCTCCTCCTTCCCTACCGGGCAGGCCAGCCGCCTCCCGAGCTTGCCTCACGTCCGCGAATGTCAGCCTAAGATCCCTCGCATATGGGCCAAAGGCCGTAACAAGCTGCACGAGTCCCTCCCTGAGCGTGTCCAGGATCGCATCCACCTCCACACACTCCCTCGCCGCGTCGTGATCTGTCCAGTGCAACGGAAAATCTGCCTTGAACGCGTCCAGCTTCGTTTTCACTGCCGTGAACGTCCGGATGATGGAAGAAACATCCCGCTGCACATTTCCGTAGCTGTCCTCTCCCAGGCTCAGCACGGCCAGCTTCGTCAGTGCCGATATGGCGTTGATCACGAGCGCCGGCTCTCCATATGGCTCTCCGAGGACCACGGTCGTGATTCTGCGCGAGAAGCTTTGTGTGAATGGCTGGCCAAGTGGCGAGTCCAGGACTAGCCTGGTCCAGTGCTGGAACGGATTGTCCGCAGCATCTGAGCCAGTCGCCTGCTTGGCAATATCGTCCACGTAGTCTCTGGCGTGGGCTACCCCCTTCTTCACCAACGGGCTTAGCCGCGAGGGCTGCCCCGGCTCCACGACCTTCCTGTGGAGCATGTCCTCCATTTCACCGCGGAATGTCTTGGTGGGCGTGCTGACCACTGCCTTTTCGCTGCTGTCGGCTTGCGCAGCGGCTGCTTGAGCGGCTGCTGCAGCATGGTTGTACCCATCAATTCTTGCCTCCATATCTTTCACAACCTGGAGGCAGAGCGCGTATACTTGTGACCACATCGGGCCATCTTTCCTGTCGATGTCCTGGTAGATAGCTTGGCGTCGCGGTTGGAAGTCCCTGGCGATCAGTGCCAGTTCCCACGTCGCAAAACACTAGTCAGAGTTAGCTGTGAAGAGGGAATGGCATGAAACGGCTGACTGACCTTGATAGGCAGCTTCTTGCTTTTCAATCCATTCAAAAGGCTTCCATTGGGGTCTTTTGACTCCGACGTGAGTGGGTTTCCGTTCTTCAATGGTGGCCTGACGAGGAACATCGAGAACATCCTGTTACCTGCCAGCCACAAGAACAACAACATGAAGCTGGCGACTGAGCATTTGACCCATAGCGGGAAGCTCATACCGCCATGTGTCGTCGGAACCAGGTTGGTCTTCGGCATGGTGTAGAAGGGGCGGAAGATGGCCAGCGCAACCCGCCAGGCCAGGCTGCGCACAATAGTGTGGTAGAACACGATGTTCAGGAAGAGCACGGCCAGAGTCTGGATGAGGGCGCGATGGGCCAAGAGGGGAACCTCGCTCATCAGCCGCGTAGACCAGGGCCGCGGTGGTTCTGCAGCAGGCGCATCGTTGGCCCGCAGCTTCGCTGCATTTAGACGCAACCGGTCGTCATCGCGGGAGATGTGCAGGGCGCCGTGTACGACACCCAGGACCAGAAAGTGAACAGTAAAGAAGATGGGCTTCTCGTTCAGTCGTACCCTACCGCCCACGCCCGGCTGAATTGAGACCCATGCCAAATCCTCCGTTGCCGACCACAGGTAGATCTGGCTGAAGAGCCATGACGACAGGGTGTAGGAGACGACTGCTTCTAATGTCTGGGGGGTGACGGCGTATTTGAGGAAGGTCTGCAGGCCGGAGTTGGAGGTGCGGAGGCCGACATGGTATTGTGCGATTCGGAGGACGAGGATTGCGAGGCCGCAGAGGAAGATGGAGAAGGCTCGAATGCCGGTTGGCCCGACTGGGAAGACTGCCCAGAAGACTGGAGAGCGTTTAGAATGTTAGCAGCTTGGCTCCCAAACAACGTAGCACCGACTGCAGGATTCAACTGACGGGAGTCCCAGCTCGCGAGGACGACAGCCTCGACGAAGGCGATGGCCAAGAGGATGGTGGCGGTGCTTGTGAAGCGCCGGTGCAGCGCAGGCTGGAGAAAGTCCTTATACGGAGCCCGCCTGACTGGAGCCATCTTCGCTGTCGGGCAGCATTGGGTGAAGGGAAGGGAAGGCGGTCGAGGCGGTGGGTTGTTGGCGGAGGAAAAGATGGTCGAGGCCAAAGATGAAGGAAGCTCTGCTCTTGCCTAGCACCCGAGCCTAGTAAACAAGAGCCCTGCAAAAAAGCAAGCAGTCCACCTCGCGGGCGTGCACCCCTGCTAGCATTCGGGCAGGGGTGGTTGGCCCCCACTGACACGCAACCATCTGAGACGGCTGCGGCCGTCGAGGCGGCTTACGTAACACCGCACCCAGGAGCGAGGACCTCACAGCTTCGAGTCGGTTGACCCATGCTCATGCTTTCTCCCAGACCCAGCCACCCAACTGCAGGATATCCTTCTATGGGACAACCTCCCAAAGGGCAACCTCGTGAAGAACAACCTCCTAGAGAACAACCTCCTAGAGAGCAACCTCCTAGAGAACAACCTCCTAGAGAACAACCTCCTAGAGAACAACCTCCTAGAGAACAACCTCCTAGAGAACAACCTCCTAGAGAACAACCTCCCATAGGATAACCTCTCTTATAAATAACCTCCCATGGGATAACCTGCCATAGGATAACATCCTATACGGTAACCTCCTATGCAGTAACTTCCTAGGGGTTAACCTCCTATATAATAATCACCTATAAGGTAACCTCCTACAGAGTAATTTCCCATAGGATAACCTCCTAAAGGATATCTTCTTGTAAGGTAACCTCCTATAGGGTAATCTCCATTGGAAAACCCCCTATAGAATAATTTCCTGTGGGATAACCTCCTCTAAAATAACCTTTTATGCAATAACCTCATATATAATCAGCCTCTATACAATGATATCCTACAGAATAACCTCCTGCAAAATAACCTCCTATAGTATTGTTAGAGTTAAATAATCTATAGTATCTTTATAACAACATTTTCACATTTTTCTTTTTGAGAACGTGGCTGTGCTACTATAATAATGTACGCTACAGCGGGCCAGTTAATTACAGCGGTAAAGACATGAGTATGTTATTGGCAACATGTGATTATTCAAGAATCCCAAGATGAAGAATCTCGAGAGAAATCCGATATCCAGTAACCAGCCGGTGAGAACAGAATGGACTTGGGGGTACTCACAGTCAGGTAATGAATACCGAAGAGATAAAATTTAAGGGAAGATGAGAAGAAGGCCAAGACAAAACAACGATCTTTTGTTTGATTACATCTTGCTCGGCAGCTATCGTGCTTTCTGTGCCTCACTAATAGCGGGTAGAACGGCGACTGGTACTTCCCAGGCAGCAACCATCTCCAATGCTTCTTCACCGTGACATCTAGCCGCTACCAATTGCCAGCTGTGTTGTCCTGCTCCGGAGCTAAATGTTTTCGTGCCCAAGTATCTTTTTAATCAAGCCGTATTGACAGCACATTGTGATGGCAACTTAGAAAGTCAAGACAGTCAGTCTCTCAGCCTTGGAAACTACAAGACTGGGAACATCCGATAAATTGAGTTAAGCACCATGTCATTCCCGGGACTGCTCCAGATAGATCATGTTGTGTATTTGTTAAACATGGCTGCCTTGAAATGATGGGCACTTTTCACCCTTTCAACTCACAGCGGATCAAGTCTGGTTCTCGAGTCATCATTCCACGCCACAGAGATCGTAATCGCCGTCCGCTTCAGGCGCTTGTGTGCCAATTTCTCGACGTTGTGAAGAGGCGCACCTTTCTCGGAACCAAGCAGCCAGGAGCCGAGGCCCATTGCTGACATACTCCACCACATCCGTTAGGACCCCTATCTGTTGTCCCCAGAGGTGACGGCCGGGAAGTAATTGTCGCCCTTCCCCACAATAATACGGCTCCCAAGAGATCCGATAGAGGCAAATAATCGTCCCGGCAGATACAACAGCAAAGTAGACCCTCCTAAAAGGTGTCCATGCAATGACCCCACCTAGCCATACGATCAGCACCTTGTCTATAGCCCAAAGCCATTCACAGCCTAGCTGTATCTGACAGACTCTGCATGGATTTTCAGACGGGCGCACATCGGCGCTCTGAACCGTGCTGGTGGGCATTCTCGAAAGGCTGCTATGACTGGTTAACATGAGTATGAGGTGCTTTGTCTTTTCAGAGAGGGAGACGGTCAATGGGGGTGAGGACGTACAAGATTCTCAGCGTGTGAGCTGGAGCTGCAGTTTTGTATTGAAGTATCCGCTGTGTCGAAAATTTCGATGTAGATTGGCAGCATTTGCTAAGAGCTTGTTCTTGCGGTTTCTTTGGAGAACACTGGGGAAGCGTGTGTCGATGTGGATTGTGAGCGATGCAAGTTTGAACTGGGACTGCAGCTGTGGGCTGTTACCACTTATGGGGTCGTCGCATTGGAGGCACCAAATCGCCCAAATTAACAGTTAGCCTTGGGCTACTTGTGTTGACAGGTCTAGTCTAAAGCGCTGCCGTAAGTGGCCTCAATTAGCCTCGTCTGTGCGCCTGCCACGAGGATGTCTCTGTTTTTTTTCCTCCACCGTCAGACATTCGTATTTTGAACCCACTGTTATCAGCGTTGTATGCTGTCTAACTCTGGCTGTTGGAGCCTTCGCCACTGTGTGGAGGCACCGCATAGAGCTCTACAATGCTATGTGAACGAGTTAGAAACGAAACCATCCATTCCCACCCCTTTGCTGAGTTGAAGTCTGATTTTGATCAACATGAGGAGAAAGATTTCAACTGGCAGCCAGCAGACTCTTCTCTCATTTCGTGGATGCGTTTCGACAAAGTTGCCCCAAACACTGTAATGGGGCACCGTCGCCTCCGGAGGGAGTTCCCATCATCCGGCAGGTGGCAAGACTAGGTACCAGTGTGGGTAGACAGCAACTTAGGCCTGATTCTTCAGATCTTTCCGACTAGACCAGACCCAAGAATCCAGATGGTTTTGAATCTAGCTACGACCCATTTGTTATTAGCCCAATTTATTCTCTCAGTTGCTGGATTTGAAGTCGGTGAAACTATTCCGCCCGGGCTCTATCTCAGGCTCCAAGTCCATGATAACCTGATCAAGAGGGTAGCTCCTCGCAGCTATTTCATTCAGGATCCAGCTCACACATAATGACAACACTGTAAATTCTGTATAGCGATATTAATAGGATGGTTTTTAGCATGTCATAGAAATAATTAAGTATTAATTCTGGCTGCTTGTGGACAGGTGGGTGCAGTACGGCTTCGTTGCAGCCCGCTTAGATAAGCGGTTGACGAGCTCGCCCACTGAGGAGACCCCTGTCCGAGGTGTCGGTCGCGGCGCCTTACGTAACGATGGTTGCTTTACACGTACCCCCAGGCACCCGGTTTCGAAGCGGAGGGACGTCACAGCCTCGAGTCGGTCGATCCATGCAGGTTCGTGCACTCTCTCCCAGACAACCAACCGCAATCCAAACAACCACCACCAGCCCATCGAAGAACACAACCCGCCCGAGATCAATACAATCTCACCGATCAGAGGCCACAACACAGCAGGACACAACCAAACCAAACCACCTTCAAAAAGCCACCCGCCCACACCGCCACAATGTCCTTCGACCAGCTCTCCTCGCTCGAGTCGCAGCCGCGGCCGTCCGCCTACGCCGACGACCCGGAGTTCGACCGGCTCTCGCAGGACCTGATGAACAAGCTCTTCACGCTGTCGGGCAACACCTCGCGGCTGCGCACCGAGATCGGGCACCTGGGCACCCGCCGCGACACGGCCCGCGTGCGCGAGCGCGTGCGCGACCTCATCGACGAGTCGAGCGAGACGCTCAAGCAGGTCGGCGAGGGCGTCAAGAGGGTGCAGACGTGGGGCTCTGCCGAGGGCGGCGGGGACGCCGGGGACGAGCTCACGCCCGCCCAGAAGTACAAGCAGCAGAAGCTGTTCCGCGAGTTCAGGGCCTCGCTCGAGGAGTTCCAGGGCCTGCAGCGGCAAGCCCTCGAGAAGCAGCGGGCGTCGGTGTCGGCGGCGCGGGCGGCCGCGCACGAGGAGGAAAGCGGCCGTTCCGGCAGCCGCGGGTCCGGCGACAACGTGCCGCTGAGCCCGACGGGCCAGCAGCAGCAGCAGCTGATGCAGCAGGAGCTGCGGCTCGCCCCGCAGGACGAGGTGGACTTCCAGGAGGCGCTCATCTCGGAGCGCGAGACGGAGATACAGAACATCGAGCAGGGCGTGGGCGACCTCAACGTGCTGTTCCAGCAGGTCGCGCAGATCGTCACCGAGCAGGGCGAGCAGCTGGGCGGCATCTCCGAGAACGTCGAGCGCACGCACGAGGACACGCGCGGGGCAGACCGCGAGCTGCGACAGGCCGCAAGGTACCAGAAGAACGCGCGCAGCAAGGCTTGTTGCCTCCTGATCGTCCTGGCGGTTATCCTTACGATTATAGTGCTGGCTGTGGTCCTCGGGTAGGCCTGTGGCTGGGGATGGTTATGATGAACGGTATCTTGGCTTGGTCCTTTTCTGGCCGGGTTTCACGGCACTTCAAGGCGTTGGAGGCGTTACGTCGAATACTAGACAGTCGTCCCTTTGTGTTGTACAATTATGTGTACATAAGAAGGCTACGGCCAATACTATGGCAGAGTCATGTTTCTTCTTTGTTTGCAATATGTCTAGGACTATCTGGCTCTTTTGAATCTCATGGCCCGTAAATTGTTGATGGTCGCCTTGCAACGCAATGCTCATGATAGCAAGGACGGAGAGAATCATTCCCAGAAGTGGATGCCCCTCACCATGGAGGCAGTGCAGAAAATAGCATTGCCCTCTTCCGATCATCACGATATCCAGGGATTCTGTACCCTGAGCACCCCCAATGCCTCTAGAACCCCTTATAACAGAGGTGAATTGCATCGAATTTCATTCTTATACTATTCAGCAAATGACCATGATGTCAACAGCAACCTCAATTCGGCTTGGGCCGCATCAACGGGATTTGCAGGCCCGTACAAGGCTTAACCGGCACCCTCGGTATAGGAAGCAGCCTCCTGATGCCCTTGGTCACAACCAAGCTGCACCCAACAGACGAAGCCCAGTAAAGGTGCAGAGCGACAGGCAGGTCCATGGTAACCGGCCCGATGGCGAGCGCGACGACCATCAGCAGCCGGCGGAAGGCCATCGACCTCCCCGACCTCGCCCCGTCGATGACGACCCTGCGCGCCCCGGCCGGGGGCCGCATCCCGAAGAGGCTGCGCAGCTCGGCCTCGGTCTCGGGGATCAGGTGCATGAGGAGCAGGCCCGAGACGGCGAAGGGTAGGACATGGTACGGGTCCGGCGCGAGCAGGTCCGGGAACCAGAGGCAGCCCCCCGTCGCGAACGAGGGCTCCAGGGTGAGGGGGTTGAGGGATTCTGGGCTCGGTGTGGAGGATGCGAGATCGCTGATGTTTGTGGTAGACGGTAGGTCCGCCGCAGGCGCCGCAGGCGCCTCGAGACCAGTGTTTGGAGTCGTGGGAGTTGCAGTCGTGCCCGCGGCGTCTCGGCCTTGCCACCCGTACAGCAGACTGCCGAGCAGACCCCGCGGCCCTCCGCACATGGTCCTGATGACCTCGAGGTTACTCAAGAATACTGGCAGGCCGATCAGGCCTCCCCAGAAGGACCTGCTCTCGTTGACCGCGAAGGCCGTGAACATCTTCTTGCTCCTCGTCTTGACTGCCTTGGTGACCCGCTCCATGACGTTTGGCACCGCCTTCCGCCTCAGCCCGAGGCCGATCTGTGCATACTGTGCCTGGACCAAGGGGCCGAGCTTTGCTTTCCTCCGCTGCACGCTGTTGGTGTAGAGGGTGAGGGGTGCCCTGATGACGGCGCTGACCACGACGGCGACCAGGGGAAGCGAGATGAACCATGGTGTTGCCGTGACCTCGTGGACGTTGGTGATGAGGAACTCTGAGCCTTTCAAGAGATATCCTACTGCGTCTGCAGCCCCAAAGTTCCTCCTCTGACTGGCAGCAGATAGTCGTACTCTGCGTGAGAAAGGAAGACGATGGCCAAGTTGAGGCCGTGTTCTGGTGGCCGCGAACCTCAGTTGGGGGCCCACGTGTCCTGACATTGCATCGCGGGAGCTCAGAGCTCAGGACTGCTCATAAAAAAGACTCGAGGATCATGTGGTGAACTGTCCTCATCCATAAGATGGAGGTGTTCGTGTATTGTCTGCAGGGGCAGGTGACAGATGAGATCTTGCAGCCTCGAATGCAAGTGACAAGGATGATGCTCAGGTGTGCAGTGTTTACTGCTCTGAATGGGTACCTGGGTACTTGGATACGCGGGTACCTGGTCGCAGGATGGCCTACTCAGTGCCGGACTGCCACCGTTTTCACTGGCAGGCAGGCTGTCAGGCTGGGCAGGGGTCCGTCCCGCGCCCCAAGCCACGAGGCGAAGGGCCCCGCTGTCAGCTGCTAAGGGCTCCCTGCAGTAAATCATGGCGAGCTCTGGCAACCCTGCATCCCGGAACATGCGTCGTGTCGTGTCTCTGTCTCTTCTCTCGTCTGCTTCACCTGCTGAAATGCCCAAGCCCTGCAGGCCACAGCTCTGCCTGTGACTGACAGACTGACAGACTTCACTTTCTCTTCCGTTATGGTCAATTTCAATCACTAGTGTTCAATGGAGTACTCTTCAGAATCTACGCCGTCGTTCCCGTTGTAACACAGCTTCCTTCCTTCCTTCTCTACTCTCCGCTCAAGCCGACGCATCACCACTCGATCCACCCACCACCCCTCACAAACTTACACCACTACCAAACTCGATCGCTAGACCCTTCACCGAACTGTCTGAAGTGGCCGAACAGGCTGAGACAAACCTCCAACCATGGACGGAGGCGGATCCTGCAAGGCGCCATCCGGCCAAGATCAGTGGAGCCCATTCGGCCTCAGCCCTACGAGTGTCGCCCTGCTCGCCCTGCCGCTGGGCCTGATTCCCTTCTTCGTTCTCTTCGGAATACCCGCACTATGGCAGGCCCTAGGCTCCGTGGGTGGAACCTACCTGCGGAACAAGACCGATGGCCGGAGGGCACAGCTACTGGAGGTCATGGCCGAAGATGAGAAGAGCTACCTGAGCAATGGGAAGGCCGTAGACGAGCCGGACGAGGAGGTCGAGAAGGGCAAGAAGGACATCTGGAAGAAGATCGAGGCATCTATACAGGGAAAGCTGCCCCAGGGCGACAAGGCAGACAAGGAGTGGTCGGGCATCGTTGGATTCTTCCATCCTTTCTGGTACCTGCCCCCCGGCTTCTGGACCGAACCGTCGTTTTGGAACATGTGCTGATACGAAGCAGTAACGCTGGAGGTGGGGGCGAAAGGGTTCTCTGGGCTGCCATCCGAGCTACGCAGAAGCGGTGGCCCAACGCCAAGATTGTCGTATACACGGGCGACCACGAGGCTTCCAAGGAGCAGATCTTGGGTCGAGTTAAGGTACGGCTCAAAGTCCAGCCGTCGATTATCGGGGTCTCTGATGTGCAGCATGACTGACCATTGTGCAGGACCGATTCAACGTACACTTGCACCCACCGAGCATCCAGTTCCTATATCTGTCCACCAGGCATTGGGTCCTAGCATCCACATGGCCGCGCATGACCCTTGCCGGACAGTCGTTCGGATCTCTGATCCTGGCATGGGACGCCTTCTCCCTACTTGTCCCAGACATCTTCATTGACACCATGGGATATGCATTCTCGCTGGGCCTGAGTAAATGGCTATTTAAGAACGTACCGACCGGCGCCTACGTCCACTATCCCACCATCTCCATCGACATGCTCGACTCGCTCGACCCCAACCACCCTCTCGGCACGCAAGGCGTCAACGCAGGCCAGGGCAAGGGCCTCAGGGGCACCTTGAAACGCCGGTACTGGCAGCTGTTCGCCAAGATATACGCCATGATGGGCTCCACCGTCGACGTGGTCATGACCAACTCGAGCTGGACCCAGGCGCACGTCACGTCGATCTGGGGCCCGGGCCGCAGGGAGGCCCACAAGACCGAGGCCATCGCGACGGTGTACCCGCCGTGCGCCGTCGAGGAGCTCGAGGAGGAGGTCGAGGTGTCGGCGTCGAGCGAGGCCAGGCGCCAGAAGAACCTGCTGTACATCGGGCAGTTCCGCCCGGAGAAGAACCACCCGCTGATCCTCGAGGCGTTCGCGCAGTTCATCAAGGGCGGCAGCGAGGCGTCCAAGGGCGCGCGCCTGGTGCTCGTGGGCAGCGTGCGCGACGACCACGACTCGAAGCGCGTCTACAAGCTGCGGCTGCTGCTGCGCGAGCTCGGCGTCGACGGCCGCGTCGACTTCCAGCTCGACGCGTCGTGGACCGACATCCTCGGCTGGCTGGGCCGGTCGCACGTCGGCGTCAACGGCATGTGGAACGAGCACTTCGGGATTGGAGTCGTCGAGTACCAGGCCAGCGGCCTCATCTGCGTCGTGCACGACTCTGGCGGGCCCAAGCTGGATATTGTCAAGGAGGTGGACGGGTTGCCTACTGGTGAGTACCTTATGCAGATGTGTAGACCATCCAGGAAAGCAAACGTGCTGATGAGAATACCTAGGATTCCACGCCACCACTGCCGCCGAGTTCGCCGCAGCCTTCGAGAAGGCCTTGACCGTGGAGAACCCCCTCGAGATGCGCCTGCGCGCCCGCGAATCGGCGTGGAGGTTCAGCGAGGGCGAGTTCGCGCGCAAGTGGATCGAGCAGACTGCCAAGCTGGTGAACATGACAAAGCACTAGGCCACGGAAGACGGCCAAGATATACGTCCAGCGCAGTAAGAAAAGCAGCGCCGGGACAGTTTATTTGGGGAAGATCGTGCGTATGTGCTACGTGCTGGGGAGGGAGAGATTTAGTAAAAAGCTTGCATGAGGTGATACCCCCCTTATTTCTCACTCTGTGTATTTCACATTGCATCGTGGGCGCAATCCATGTTTTGTTACACCAATTAGCTGCGTTAGATATTGAATTGTACAAAGTTTAGAAGATGTGGCAGGGGGACGGTATGGTTTGTCGAGGGTGGAAGTGTAACGCAGCTAGGAGAGCAACATTGGAATGTGATCGGTCTTCGTATGTATTTCCAAGTCACGATGCTTGCGATAGTCTGATCAAATCGTTGTACAATGGGTAACAGGGTATCAATTTGTATTGGCATTGATGTCCAAGACTTGGCCCAGGTCGTACTGGTCGTGGCAGACCTTTTCTTCATGCAGTTGGGTTGCATCGTCCACATCCAATACAAGTGTGGTTATCATCCAGCGGACATCATGCCTCAGGCCACACCAAAGCCCACCCCCCTCAGCTATCAACCCTATTCAGAATCGCCACGCCCTCAACATGCCCCGTCTGAGGGAAGAAATCGAAGCCCCTAAGGCTCTCAATCTCATACCTCGTCTTCTTCTTCTCCCCACCCTCCCCTCCCCCATCCACCCCACCACCCCCTGCGGCCCCCTTCATAAACCCCCCAACCTCCCCCCGAACAAGCACCCCGACGTCCCGCGCCTGGGTGTGCACGTTACAGCTGACATAAACGACCCGCCGCGGCGCGAACCCGAGCAGCTGGCGCAGGAAGCTCTCGTCGCACCCCTTGCGCGGGGGGTCCAGCACGACGGCCGTCTCGTCCGGGTCGAACTGCGAGACAGACTCGAAGAGCCGCGGCGCGTCGGCCGCGATGAAGGTGCACTGCTCGCCGTCGGCGAGCCCGTTGAGCGCAGCGTTGCGCCGCGCGAAGGCGATCGACTTCTCTGCTATGTCGATGCCGATGCTGCCGCCCGGGAAGAGGGTGGAGAGGGTTATCGTGAAGAGGCCCGAGCCCGAGTAGGCGTCGATCAGGTACTTGATCGGCTTCTGGTTGGCGGTGGAGGCGGTGGTGGGAGTTGCGGATGGCGGTGGCAGGATCTTCTCCCGGATGTGGTCTGTGAAGGGCTTCAGGATCGAGTTGTTGTTCTGGAAGAAGTCGCCCGCGCGGTTGGTGAATGTGAAGTCGCCGATGAACTCTGTCGACATGGCGTTGTTGTCCGTGAAGCACGTCTTGATGTCGGTGTGTTGGCCGCCCTGGCCCTCGCCCTCGACGATGACTGCGTCCTGCGGTAGTGGATCGGGGAGCGCGTCGCCGTTTTTCACGCGGGCTGTGTTCTCGCGCAGCAGGATCGTCGCCCCGCGCTCGTACTGCCCGTACTCAGCCTTCATGCGCTCGCGCTCGCGCGCCATGCCGCGGCGCACGGCGTCCGTGCCGATGGGGCAGTCCTCGATATCCAAGACCCGGCGCGGCCCGCCCTTGAGCATAAAACCGATGTCGGGCATCTCCTGCAGCACCTTCTTCTCCTTGGGACCGCCGCGTCTCTTGCCCTGGAACCCCGGCGGGCCGTCAAAGTGGGGCGTCAGCTTGGTCCGGTAGCCGTACTGCAGCGGGCTGCCGAAGGTCTCCTGGACGGGCGGGACCAGCTCGGGCGGCAGGTCCGAGAAATTGCGAAAGGCGCGCTCCACGATAGTCCGCTTGTGCTTGAGCTGCTCCGCGTAGTCCATCATCTGGAACTGGCACCCGCCGCACCTCGTGAAGTACTTGCACCGGATCCTGCTGTCGTCGCGGAGGGGCGACGGCTTCACGACGGACTTGAAGTCTGCGACGGTGTAGTTCTCCTTGGGGAGGTGGCGGTACGCCTTGACCCTGACCGTGTCGCCGGGTATTGCGAAGGGCACGACGTAGATCTGTTTTGAGCCTGGCTGCCGTGCGAGGCCGTCGCCTGTGGAGGAGAGCTTGAGGACCTCGACCTCGATCTCTGTGCCCTGTTCTGGGAGCGTCTCGGGCTGCGCCTCTGTGTCGGGAGCAGCACCATCGTCCGCCAGCTTCATCTCCTCGATCAGAGCTTGGATGTCAAGCATGAGGACTTCCTCGTGCGAGCCCTCCTTGGCTGGTTTCTGTTTCTTGGGCATCTTCTTTTTTGAGCCGTTGCCCCAGCCCCGCGGTCCATCATGGCTTCCTTTGAATGGCCGTTTGCCGTTCGTTTGGTTGCGGGCCTCTGTCTTTGCTTGTGGCTCAGCGCCGAGTTCTGTGACGGGCGAAGCCATCCTAGGCTGTCGCTGGATGAAATTCGGCCTTGGTGTGAATGGCTTCCTGTATGCGGTTGATGCGAAAGTCCTGACAAGTCTCGGTGAGAGTAGACGCATCGAAGACAATGCTGAGATGGCCCCGAAGCTTTTCAGAGGTTTTCATTACATGCACAGAAATATTGATGAGACGGCTCGCGTTCTCATGAGGACGAGTGAGATGGAATTGATATTCGAAATTGTTTTCAACGGCACCGTGATTGGCTCGAGGCGTGGTAGCCGATGCGGTTAGCTCGAGCTGGTACCACACCCCGGCGTGCAGAGTCAGACGACGCCGGCTCGGTTATGTAATCAATACAAGCTCCGTCCGTCTCCGTATCCCATGAGCACGCCGGTCTCGTGCCGGAGCTCGTCATCTTCATTGTCCACGATCTTTCAGTGTGAACTGATTCAGTCGTCCTTTTCCCTCCCTAACTTCCAAGGTTCTTCTCTCTCTATATTTGCGGCTGGCGATATCATTCTTTTTCTGGCGTTGTTCAGCGGAGGTTTACTTCTACACTCAGCGGGCGTTATCTTGGTCTCTCCGTTTTCATCTCTCAGCGGCTGAAGCCGCTCACAAAGCGATAAGCATGAGTGAGGCCGCCCACGAACCTGCCCTGCTCCGAGCTGCTGGTATCTGGCATATGTGTAGCTAACCAACGCCTAGAGAATTTAAAACATGAGCTGCTATCCATAATAGCCCTCTACCACGGAGCTGCAGCCACGCCTCTGTCCTACGGGAACACTCCCATCCAGGTTCCTCTCCAGGGTTCCCATGGCGCAGTTGCGAGTGAAAGCAAATTATGTTCAGAGATAGGCTTAGAGTTCTTGGTGAAAGGCGCAAGTACCCCTCCAAATACCCCATCGTATGCTCGTGCTCAAGCTGTGTAGGGCAACGCCGCGGATGCCATGGTGGCCACGAACCTCTGCGTCGGCGTGATGGGGATGTACCATTCCGGCATAGGTGGCGGAGGTTTTGCTCTTGTCCGTGATTCACATGGCAACTACGAGACGATAGACTACCGAGAATCTGCACCAGCCGACGCATATGAGGACATGTACCAGGGAAACCTCGAGGGCGCCATCTGGGGCGGCTTATCTGTGGCCGTCCCAGGCGAGTTGAGAGGTCTCGAATATCTACATAACAAATACGGCGCATTGCCATGGTCGTACCTGGCGATGCCTGCAGTATATTATGCACGATATGGGTTTAACGTCACCGAAGACTTAGTACGATACATGGACAACGCCATCAAGGGCCCAAGGGGCAATTTCTTGGTCGAGGATCCGATATGGGCCGAGGACTTCGCGCCCAACGGAACTCTTCTCAAGCTTGGGGATAAGATCACAAGACAAAGATATGCCGAGTAAGTCTATACCCACCATGGCAAAAGAATTGGTTTACTTACACCATCAACTAGTACTTTGGAGAAGATCGGCAGGCACGGAGTCAGCTTCTTCTACGAGGGCGAGCTCGCAGAGGAAATGGTCAACGTGACCCAGGAGACGAACGGGACACTCACCCTGGACGACCTGAAGTCATACAAGGCCCTCCCCAAGCGGCCCATCAGCATCGACTTCCGCGGCTTCAAGCTCTACTCGACCGGGGCCCCGAGCTCCGGCGCCGTGATGCTGAGCACCCTCAAGACGATGGAGCAGTACCCGACCGCCGACCTCGCCGACACGAACCTGACGACCCACCGCTTCCTCGAGGCCATGCGCTTCGCCTACGGCGCGCGCCTGGAGCTCGGCGACCCGGACTACCTCCCCGGCGTGGAGGCGTACGAGGACGCGCTGCTCAGCACACAAAACGCCCGCGCCACGCGCGCCCGCATCAACGACAGCAGCACGCTGCCGCTGGATGAGTACGACCCGCGCGGCGAGTACGCGGCCGAGAGCCACGGGACGTCGCACATCGTCACGGCCGACGCGTCCGGGCTGACCATCTCGTCGACGACGACGGTGAATTTGTTGTTTGGCGCGCAGATCATGACGCCCCGCAGCGGCATCATCCTAAACGACGAGATGGCCGACTTCAGCACGCCCGGGGCACGCAATGTCTTTGGGTTCGCGCCGTCGCCTGCCAACTTCATACGACCGGGGAAGAGGTGCATGAGCTCCATCACGCCCATCATTGCCGAGTTCCCCAACGGGACGGTGTTCTTCGTCACGGGTGCTGCGGGCGGGAGTAGGATTATCTCGTCTACCACGCTTACGGCGTGGCACCTGCTCGAGCACGGCATGGATATGCGTCAGGCCATGGCCGAGCCGCGGTTTCACGATCAGTTGATCCCGAACCGGGCCGAGTTCGAGTGGACCTATGATAACGGCACCGTGGGTTCCATGGTCGAGAAGGGACACAAGAGTGTGTGGGTGCGGCTGGGGGTGAGTGCCGTGCAGGGGATTCAGAGGCTGTGGGATGGGACGTTCCTCGGTGTGGGGGAGCCAAGACAGAAGAACAGCGGCGGGCTATCCGTCTAGAGGCAGTGGACACACGAACTATAGAATCACGGGCGGTAGCCTGGTCAAGTACTGGTCTTTAACTACAATTGATCTTTACCGATATAAATCTAGATAACAAAGGAAACCCTTTATGAGATCCGAATCCAAGTATCAAGTTGGCTCGTCGGGGGTGCTTGCTGGGTCCACGCTTCCAGCACTATTGTTCGTACCTTTACTGCGCCATTTGAAAGCATTCTTAGCATCTCTCCCCAGACTACCGATTTCCTGAAAACTGGGCATGCTCAACATCCTTTTCTCCCTCAAGGCACCGTATTGCTTCTCCAAATAGGCTCTGCTGCTGCCCGAGGTTCCCGAGGCAGTGTCCCCAGCATCAGGTACTTCCTCCGCCCGAGTTACGGATGGAGCGGTGTCATTCTGAGCCTCAGAGGCTGCTTGCACCTCCAGTCTTGCTGTTTCTTCCTTTTCTGCTTGCATTCCCTCCAGCATCGCTCTTTCCTTCAGTTCTGCTTGTTCCTGATTGAGTCGTGCTCTGTCATCCTCCACTGCTTGGCTCTGGAGAGCTTGGGCTTGTCTCAGTTGCGTTTCTGCGTCTTCGAATGCTCCCTTCACCCAAAGAGCTCTTGCTTTGACAAAATTGTTCTTCCCTTTGTGCAAATAAGAGTCGGCGAGATCGAGACTGTGGTATGCATCAGAGGTTCTCGACGCATCAAGGAGTTCCTTGCCAATTCCAGTGTGAACACGACATAGATAGTACTGCGTCAAGGCGACAATATTGTGGTCGTCCTGGTCCAAGATCTTCCAAAGGTTCAGACGCTTCTGGAAGCCTTTTAGGGCCTTGTAGAGAGGCGGGCGTGCTTGGTCAAACTTGTTTTGAAGGAAGAAGGTTGCTCCCAGATGCAGATAGGTGATGTAGCAGAGTTCGTGATCACCGTGGAAGATGGTGTCAAAGCGCTTGCGTGCTTTTTTATACGTGAACACTCTTTCACTCGGATCGCCTTGGTCTTCTTCCAGTCGGAGCGGCTCACAGAATGGTTCGCTGTACACCTTGTCTTGCAATCTTCCTGAGGCCGAGAATCACTTATCCAGAGATCGCCAGTAGGTCCGAGAAGCCTCCTCATATTCGAAGAAAGAAATATGATAGAGTATCTTCCAAGACAAAGTATCCCATTCAACGTTCTCCCATCTATTCACGTCGTTTTCCCAGAAAAGAGGATTCTCAGCGGCTGAGCTCCTGCTAGGCTGGAGCTCGTCCTCATTTGGCTGCGATTCGTTCACATTCTCCTGACGGTCATGCCAATGACGGGACAAGGGCCCACTGGGTATTCTAGTCGGGGGGCGACTTTTGAGTATTTTCCTTCGCCGAGAATTGGAATATCGCGTGTTCTGCGGCATCGGCTTCATCAATGCCTGGGATTTCGCTGGCAAGTTGGATCGATACTCTTCACATTGTCGTAGTGCCTCGTTGAGCAATTGCTCTGCTCTTTTCCCTTCTGCTTTCGGAGGGAAAATCAAAACCACTCCTAGCTTGTGTTTTATCAGACAATGCAGCAGTGAGGCTTCACTCTTTGCAAGCTTCTCATAAGCATCAAGGGCACGGGAGAGGGCGTGTTTGGCAAGCTCCAGTTCACCTCGTTCGAAGCAGATCTGTCCCAGGATGGACAAACCGTAGATCGACAGCTCTTGCATTTTTCCATCAGACATCACCGATTCAATGAGGTCATTGCCTATTATGGTGTCGAGCGCAGCTTCTTCCGCGGCCAAGTACTGAATAGCCTTGTCCTTGCCACCCTGAATTGCTGCGACCCACTGTTCGCGGCTTGGGTTTTCAACTTTCAATCGTGGATTCCAGCTCAGGATTGAGGGCCAGAAGTCATCAAGCTCGCGGGCGTAGTGTTTCGTTTTGAGCCACATTGCTTCCAGCACGTCTCTGAATCCATGGCGGGTATCCTCTTCGCGTTCATCGGCGTTATCAAATCCACGGTCATGCATTCCGTCGCAATCTCTTGTCTTGTCTGTATCCTTCTCGTGCAGTTCCAACATGAAATCTCGAGCAAGCATAACAGGTTGAGACCCAAGTTCCGGTTCATCGTGACCCACATCGTGACCCAGGCAAACATTGAAGCAATGCCATCCGGACTGAGGGTCGTCGATAGACTTCCTGTCCTTGCGATGCTCCCAGACAGCGCCTATATATTGACAATTTAGGACGTGTTCTCCAAGCTGCAGCGGCTTAACCAGGAGCGCAGGATCCTCATTACTGTAGGCAACAGGGCGCAGGAGTAAACAAGATTCTGGACTCGCCAGAGCGTTGTCGATGCGGACAATCGATGAAAGGTCTGTGCCATAAGGTATGATCAAGTCTTGATCCACCACGTCTTCCGGTTTGAGATCTCGGCACCACCATTCCCCGACTGCGGCTCCTTCGAGATCGATTCTGAGCATGGAAACGAGATCAGACATTTCTCCGCTCTCCATGTCGGCAGGCCCAGCGACATAAAAATCATCAAGGCTCACTGGACACCATGAGAAACTCCCTGTCTCGTTCATCGTTGGCTTCCCGTGGAGAAGGCTAGTCTGCGGGATTCTGCCCAATGTCTTGAGGATCTCCTGGTTGATCTTTGGCATGGGTAGGTAAGGATCAAAGCCGCGTACATCGGCCAAATGAGCTGCGATGATCGGACGATCAGTCTGCCACGAGGTGACCCGGTTATTCATAATGACGAGCAGGTCTCCAACATCATCGACCGGCTCGCGAAGGCGTTTTATCCACTCGGACGCCAGCCAGTGAACCCTGGTAACGTCTGTTGGGTCCTCAGCGAGAATTTCATCAAGAGGTTTAGGTAGGTCTTCGCCATTGGGGCCCTGAAAGAGAACGTAAACTTCCTTTGACTTGGCCAATTCGAGAGCCGTCCATCCACGTGTGAACCAGTCGGACATGACCGTCGCAACGCACGCCGTTGCATGGGAGGCCGCCGAAATGAGACGCAAGCCCTCGTCGTGGACGACGGTAGCTTGGGCCTCTTTATAGTTTCCGTGCATGTTTTGCATCGCCCACTTTCTGGCTTCCTTTTCCCGTGGCATAGAAATTGCGTCCCACCAGATGGCGCGGCAACCGAGAGCATGCGCCTGCTCCGCCCAATAATCGAAAAGACATTCGTTGACCACGCCATATCCGGATGTCCCCTCACCAGTGCCATCGGACCAGACGTGAGACACTGCCATGAATTCCTCGTCAAGCCGGAGCTTACCAGTTGGCTCCCACTTGACACGATCGTTCCCTGATTCACGGAAGCCCCACGCAGTTGCCCCGAACTTCCTAGGTGCTTTATCTAGCAGAGTGGCGTCGAATAGCAATGATTTGCACTTCTTGTCGGAACATTTGTGGATCTGTTCGGACTTGGTGCTGTTGATAGACGACCTCACGCAATATTCGGGTACACAAGCCGCATGCTCCAGATTCTGCCGATTCTGCCACAGATGTTGCAAGCTCCCGCGGCTGTCGTCCATGAGGTCTAAGATTCCGTCGAGGATCTCCGGTAGATCGGCTTCTTTGCGCTCGCTAACATCGACCAAGTTCCACAGACGGCTCCTGCAGATTCCTTTTGAGGACGCCCATTCTCCTACGAGGTGAACTGAATTTGCAAGGGATTGGCGATAGATATGGTCTGGTAGCAATGCAGACCCCCAGCGACCAAATTCAGCGGGCCCAATAGTGATATTCTCTTGGACTTTAGCCATCCAGTAGACAACATTGACGACCTCGTTGATGGGGACCTTTGACTCATCATTTACCTCTTCTTCACCGTCGAGAAAAGGTCTCAGTGCATCTGTCCCGCGCTGACAACATGTTTTCAGGATCATGCAGCAACCGGCAACAGCACGGGCGATGTGTGTATGTGGGACGGTGCGTCCGAGCATGCCCTCGGTGTCGTTTCTCATCACAGCCTGGCAGGACATGCTTGTGAGCGCCCAGTCTCTGAAACTCTCCCACTTGCATTGTGGTGCGTTGCGCTTCATGTTCCTGAATTTGTCTTGACATTCGCCATTCTGACATGTTTGAATGCCTGATCGGAGACACAATTGGGCAATCTGGGATAGGAAACCCATCCGAGTCTTGGAAAGATTGAACTCCGGATCTGTATTCCACATGGTGTCGCGCTGGGTGGCGTTCGCACAGCCAGGAGTTTCTTGGGCGGAAGGATGTAGGAGGAGATCCCCCCGGGTAACTTTGAGGAAGCCCCCAGGCTCATCCGTCTCGGTCAATTGGTAGAGTGAGAAATACTCATGAGCCTGGGAAATTTTGAAGTTCCGATTTCTTATGTCTGCTTTTCCCACAGCATCATTGTTCGGCACCTTCTTCAAAGGGGAAGCCGAGGTCAGCAAGCCTTCTGCGCTCATTTTTTTATGTTCTTTTTACAGCGAGTATGACGAGTCAAGAGGTGGAATGCAAGGACTTAAGGGATACCGACGTTTTAGAAGGATGTCTCAATTGCGGGTGTTTGGACGAGCTTATGTGTCGTCCTGCATTTCAGGAGCGTCCGAACAGGGACGTGGCATGATCGGCTCTGACCATATCCAACTAGGAATTAATAGTTCTTTGCGTTATCACAGCCAGGATCCACACTAGGACCGAACTGCCAGTGAGGCAATCTCATCAGGCTCGAGGTGTGCTTGTGTAACACTACCTTATGCACCTCGAGAGAGCCAATTTACCAACCAACCGTATCTAGCCCCGTCGACATGACGAGGCAGGATTGACATGCATGATTTGATACAGTCTACTCTTGAATCCCTGCAGCTACATTGCCACAATCGTAAAGATTATGCGAACTGTGATCTATCAAATTCTCGCACCCCTGGTCGTTGGGATTGCTGTGGTGACGGTCTATCTTCACGATTGGTCACTGTGCCTGTGTGCCTCGATCTGTCTGAAGCCACCACTCCAGGCCTGGAAGTATAACAAGCGTTGTGTCACCTACTGTCAAACTTTGAGACACCCAAAGCAGCTTCCTGCACATGTGCTTAGCAAGTCGATGCGCCGGGCCCATGCAAGGCGTCACAGCCCTTGCACCGCCGGCGGGAATGTTGTGAAATGATCGTTGCTTTCCATCTCAGGCCTCCCGTCATATCGCCACCGTGCCGGTGATAAATACTTGGTGAATTCGCGGGTTAAAACTGTTCATTCGCAAGCACTTGCCATTCTATACCGCTAATACCTATGTTTGATGACTTACGTCTACAATTGGAGGCGTTTCTGCCGAGCCAAAATTGGTTCCAAGAGTTGGCGGGACTACTTCCGCTGTCGGCTCTCGTCGACTTCATTGACAACCCACGCACTCTTCATGCCTTTCAGTTATCCGGGTCCATCCCCTTGTGGTGCTGGCCTGTCACGCCTTCTGGCAGCCGACTACTTCTCTCGCCGCAAGACCTTCGCCACTGCTGTCTCGATAGATATGGGAGTAGCCTCAGTCTGATGTGTATAGACGGCCGGTATGGGGATCTGTACCCTACTTCAAATCCTGAAACCCTACGTCTATGTCTCAAAAGCACGCGACCAATCTTCGTCCCAAACCACCATGAGAACATGAAGGCAGACAATTACAGGACCCAAGACCTCGAGGTCGTCCGAGTTTCTCGCGACGCCTCAAAAAGCACGGACCTGGATCTCTGGTATATCGTCACCTCGGCATTCGGATGGCTCTCGCTCATTTTCCTCGTCGTTGGGGGATTCATTATGCAGTTGTGGCTGATGGTGTCGTTCCTCGTGATTCTTCCGACGACAGGGGCCGTCGTCTTCGCGCTATACGGAGGCAGCACCCGCAAGCTGTCAAACAAGCACGGCTCAAGTTATAACCGTGTTGTAGTCGTTGCTCAGCATATGAACGAGACCAACTGGCAAGTCTTCTATGGCGAAAGCAGCGTGGTCAACTCACTTCTCAATGTGCCATTACGGCAGAGTCCTCTCGTCGAGAATGAGAACCTGCGCACAGTGCTCCGTGGCGTTCTGCGTGTTTTGATACTGGCTCAGTGGGCGACTGTTATCGGCGCAGCTGTCACGAAGACATGGGACGCGTACGGCATAACCTTTTGGATCATCTTTTGCATCATTTCTCGAGTTTACATATTTTCTGCGGAGGAAAGCGCTAAGATATGGCTGAAGAAAGCAGCCCGAGTCCAGTTCGCCCGGTACTGGACTAGGCTGAGCTCCAGGAGGGCGCTTTTGAACACCATCATGGCTCTCAATCCTGACACATTCGAGGTGGACACTTCAAATCAGCCCGGGAGGAGTGACGCAGCTCGCGCCGAGTCTTTGTTGTGGATCGATCCTATATTGAAAGCGTGTTCTAGCAGGACAAGATGGGAAGAAGCCTCTCGGCTAGCCATGATTCAATCTCGGGGACAAAAGGAACCATTGCACAATCGTCCTCTGAAAGTCGTTGCGGGAGCTATGGAAGTCAGTCCTGTTACGGATGAAGGCTATGAAAAAGAGTACTGGTACCGGTTTATCTCTGAAGGCATCAACATGGCGGTGGAGCTCAGCAGACAGGCGAACTTAACAGGCTGATTGTCACATGGGTAGTTAGTATCTATAACTGTGGAAGAAATGGGTGTATTCAGGCCGGGGTTGAATGCCGTGCAGGGTACACAGAGGATGGCACATGCAACAACAGTCTGCCTTGCTAGGACTTGCGATCAGGGGACCCACCCAGTTTACCAACAGGGACACAGCGCGCACACGTGGCATGGGTCGGATGCTGGTCATGCCTTTCTGTGGTCCAAACAATTGCCCAAACTATCTGAAGAATGCTTCACAGCCACAGACAATCGAACTCATATTCCGGAATCTACTGCACGGAAAAGGTTAACTTGGTCGCGATCTTCCCGACAGGTTGTAGAAACCTGGTATCAATACTGTAAAGCAACCCCGCAAATCCATCTTCCAACATTGCTCGGCCGGATTTTGTCGTTCACTTGCATCAACCCTATTGATGTGCTATGTCTCAATTGGTTGTTACAGAGACGCCGTGCATCACCCGGGAGACATGTCCTCGCGAGAGACGAGCACAGCCCACTCGCTCCGGTCTGGAAGATAGGTTTGATTGGTGCCCAAGGCTCAGCTACCGTAAGTCTCTGCCTAGGGTACGTGAGCGACTTCTATGTCCAGAGGTTCTAATAGTAGCAGAACCTGCCACAGGGTCCTCGGGATGTGGCGATGCCGATGATGAGCCGGTCTTCGAGGCGATCGCTGCTGAAGCTCCGCAGGCACTGTTCAACAGCTGCAATTCTATGACAGAGCCGGGGAAGGTATTTCCAGCGGAGCTGTGGCGGGCAATTTCTCTCGAATACTTCTTGAATGACTACAGTCAGAATTATCCGCCACGATTAGCGAATATAGATCTGAGCCTCCGTGACGTGCGAGGGCTGCTACGCGAGACCGACGAAGGACTGAAGCCCACTGGGGACCCCTGCTCCAGGGCGACACTTCCCGGGCTCATGGTCATCGACTGCTTCTCAAGGCGCGTGGTCGCTGCAGAATTAGGCTGTGAGTATGTGGCCTTGAGTTACGTCTGGGGCTCGATTACGAGTCGCGGCGAGGAAGAGAGCTTCGGAAAAGACCTCCGTGGACGTCGTCTCCCACAGACAGTTCAAGACGCCATGAACGTCGTTCTGGTGCTCGGAAAGCAGTTCCTATGGGTAGACCGGTACTGCATCAATAGCAAGGAGCCGGGGACCAAGCACTTTACGATCAGCAATATGGACGCTATTTACGAGGCAGCCTACCTGACTATCATCGCGGCATCCGGAATCAACGGTGAGCACGGTCTGCCCAGCGTGTCTGGGTTATGTAAGGCACTAGGAGAGGGAAATGTCCCGCCATGGGATGGTCTCGTGTATACGAAGCTCTCTTACTTATGTCTCGACTCCTACATACGCCTGGGGCAGATAGAAACGTCCGTCTGGTCGACACGCGGGTGGACGTACCAGGAAGGCCTCCTTTCCCGGCGACGCCTGATATTCACAGACGACTGGGCCATACTCCAATATAGAGGAGAGGACCGCGTTAGGGCGAGCAGTGGAATATTTGCTCACATCAACGAGTACACCCGGCGCAACCTGACATACACGTCCGACTCACTCAACGCCTTTCTCGGGGTGTTTAGGGCCTACGAGCGATTGCAACCTGCGGCGATGCACGTCTGGGGGATCCCATTTCTCCTTGGTCCTCACGGTGGTATAAGACAGCCCGGTTATGGCCTTCTTTGGAGAGCGAACCGCGGAGGCTCCCTGCGCCGTGTTCAAGGCATGCCTTCCTGGACATGGGCTGGTTGGGCTTGGTCTGACCATGATGCCGCAGACCGGGACTTCACGTCACGCCACTTATCCCGCGGGCCCTATCACTGGCTGGTAGAGAAAGCACGCCTGCGGGGAGAGACTCGGTCTTGGCCGTCTTGGGGGCCCAGCGATATATCCTTAGAGATTATGATCGGCTCGCAGCTCATAGATATTTCTGATTACTCTGGTGGAGATGGCAACATATCATCTGGCAGCAGAGCAGAGCCAGCGCCAATCCTCTACCTGACCGCATGGTCCACGCCCATGACTGCCCATGTTTCGCCGACGCTGCCCGTGTATCTACAGTGTGGAGATATGCGGACATCAATTATGACGCTAGACCAAACCGTGGAGAGCCTCTGCGCAGGAAAAACACAGGTGAATGGGCGCTGGGTTTGTGAATGGACTGCAGCACTCATCTGTTGGGGCAAACGTTTCCCAACACAGAGCCTTGTGCTGGAGCGGGTAGGCGAGGATACCTTCCGCAGAGTCGGGGTCTTGGAGACAGAATGGCGGAAGCCGGACCCTGACGAGGAGGACGACTGTTCTTCTACCGTGTTGTACCGGGGCTTCGTTCGGAAACGATTCTGTATTGTGTAGTAGTGGGCTTGAATGCTTGCTACATAGGTATCAAAAGATTTTGGGCTGAGAGGCGATGAGATGATATTTGCCCCTCAGGATGGTAATGCCGGTGGGAATGAGTATGAATACCTCATGGGAAGAGAAAGTGCCCACAGATATCGAGAAACATAATTCCAAACGTCCGCGAGGGCAAGAGAAACCTTTACAGGCGCGTAAAATAAGCCTGTCATCACATCCATCACTCCGGACCAATTGTCAGGGTAAGATAACGGCAGGCCTGCAAGATCAAAATGGTTGAAGGAAGGCAGGACGAGTTGGCCCATCACGAGGCATCCCACAACTCCAGGCAGAGTCTCTCAAGGCATGACATTAAGCCAATAAGATGGGCACAGAATGGGTAAAGAGACTAGATGAGACAACACAGATATCAATTGCTGCAATGCGGTGGACGAAAACCCTCACGCCTTCAATTCGAAAAAGACATGCTACTCTAACACCAGGAAATAGCCTCTGGTATATCCAGTGCATTCCCGGAGCATTAATCATGTTATTCGGCAATTAGCGTATCCGAGTCGGGTCTCGCCGATCTAAAATATAATCAATGTCGAGTTCTGCTTTGGATCAATAGAGCCTGTGTTAGCCTAGGACGAAGAATATGTTGCCTGCTTGTTGGTGACGAGGGGGATGCACACAGCCCCCTTGGACATAGTTAGCGCCATCCATCGACTGGGGCATTGATGAGGAGGGTGGGTGTGGAAACATCTTAATGATCCTTCTGGAGGCCTTCTCGTCTGAAAAGGACTCGTCCGAAAAAAATTAGTAAGAGGGAAGAGCAAAGGAATTGCTCACCCTGAGCTTGCGTGTAATCTATCTTCATTACGCGGTGACGTGATTCCAAAGCCTGCTGCACGATATGGGCATCGATTGATGTTGGCTATTCAGCAGACAGTTCGCACTGCATGCAGGGCACGACGATGGACAGGGGTCGAGTCGCGACAGGGAAAGCCATCAGCCCTTGCAGCGACCTACGCTGGTTCTGCATAAGCTCCTCTCAGCCCCTCTTGGTTTTCTACCTACCCAGTCGACCTCGTTCGGAGGCAGCCTTCTACGTCTGGCCAAGCTTTCAATTAAAGATTTCGCTGCTGTGTGACGGTGTACTATGCATGATGTAGCCTACTCTGATCAATGTCCACACCATGCCGGGGCCGTCAGCACCGGCCGGAACCCTTCACCCGTTCCTCCTTGACTGACAGTAGTTTACCCCATTGTACAGATCTACTCAGGTCCCAGTATTGACTGTAGATGACTGGTTATTCGCGGAGAAAAGCGCAGCCATATATCGTCAGGTAATGGCAGCAGTAGACTGGTCGCCAAACCGATACATCCTGCCCGGTACGTCAATCCCAGGAAGAGACCCCACCATCGAACGACCAAAGACAAAAAGACTGACCTGCCAATCGAACAGGCGAGGTCCTCGTCCACCCACAAGAAATCCTCGACCTAACAGCCGGCGAACCGGTGGACGACGATATCGCGGCAGCCATCCCGGACGACGTCAGCGGGGGCAAGGCCGTCCGCAACTTGCACGTCGCCGTCGTCGCGCCCGAGGGGCACTCGGAGGAGTACAGCGCCGCCGAGGGCGTCAGGGTCGTCCCCGTGCGCCCGCGGTCGGGCTACCACACGCGCGTGCTGTCGGCGGGCGTGGATTATGCCCAGGTGAAGGCCCTGCTCGCGCGCTGCCAGGAGGCGCATGGCACGACCCTCTGGAGGGGTGACGGGGACGAGGAAGCGGGCACGGGCACGGATGGAGTTGAGGATCCTCCCTTGGAGACGATCTTGCCGGGCCTCCTAGTCATCGACTGCGAGTCGGAGAGGCTCGTCCCCGCGGGGGCCGGTTGCAGGTTCGCAGCGCTCAGCTATGTGTGGGGCCGGGGCGGGAAGCACGGCGAGGACGACGACGACAAGGGGCACTTCCGGGAAGGCCTGGGAAGCCGGAGCAGCAGCAGGCCGCTCCCCCGGACGGTGCGCGACGCAATGCACGTGGTGCGCGAGCTGGGCCTGCGGTTCCTGTGGGTGGACAGGTACTGCATCCGGGAAGACGACGACGGCAATGGCAACGACGACAACGCAGCGCCGGGAGCCCGCCACCGCAAGCACCACACAATCGGGAACATGGACGCCGTGTACAGCAGGGCGGCGCTGACCATCGTGGCGGCGTCGGGCGCGCACAGCGACCACGGGCTGCCCGGGTCGCGGCGGATCCACCGCAGACTGGGCACGTACAAGCTGGGGGAGAATGGGGGATACAGCAACAACAATATGGGCGGAGGGGATGGGGAGGAGGACAGCGGCGGCGGCGGCGGCGGCAAAGGCAAGGAGGCGCAGCAGCATTATTACCTGCACATCGACGAGGCGCACGCCGAGCTCTCGGAGCTGGTGTGGTCCACGCGCGGCTGGACGTACCAGGAGGGCCTGCTGTCGCGGCACCGGCTCGTCTTCACCGAGACGCGGGCCGTCTTTCAGTGCCGCCACTACCACCACCGCCAAGAACAACAGCAACAACACAACGACAACAGCGTCAGCAGCAGCAGCCTCGGCCCGGTGGCGCGCGCGGGGGACATATTCTACCGCATCGAGGAGTACACGCGGCGGCGGCTGACGTACCCCTCCGACTCGCTGCGGGCCTTCCTCGGCGTGTTGCGGGCCTTCGAGAAGCTGAGCCCGCCGGCCGAGCACCTCTGGGGCGTGCCCTTCGTGTTCGATGGCGGGGGCGGGGGCGATGGGAGGCGATTCGTCGCCCGCCAGCCCGCGCAGGGGCTCCTGTGGAAGTCGCAGTCGTGCAGCCTGCGCCGGATCAGCAGCATCCCGTCGTGGAGCTGGGCGGGCTGGGAGGGCTGGGCGAGCCAACAAGAGCAGGGGCACCCGCAGGAGGACGAGGAGGAGGAGTACCAAGATCCCCGTACGGACCACTCTGTGTGGATGTACGGCCTACTGCCCGTAGACCCGTCCCTCGCCGACCTGGAAGACATCCTGATCGAGGTCCCGTGCGGCGGGGGCAAGGTCCTCGGCCTGGCCGAACACTTCAGGGTACAGCGCGAGGGGCGGCGCGGCCGCAGAGGGGGGCTGCCGGCGGAGCACGCGATCTTCGTCACGGCGTGGGCGACTGAGGTCAGCTTCTCGCCGGGGAGGCGGCGCGAGTACGTGCTGGACCTCGACACGCGGTCAGACTTCCGGCTCGGGCCCGGCCTGCGCGACCTTGGTGGGGGTGGTGAGACCTTGACGGTGGCCGTCATCTGCTGGGCGCTGTCACGCCCGGCGGGCGCGGCCCGGGGCCCTCGCACACAGTCCCTCGTGCTGAGTCCCTCGGGGCCGGGCTCGTTCTGCAGGGTCGGCACGCTCGAGACGAGGTGGCGCAGGCGGCAGCTGGTAGAAGATGGGAGAGGCGGAGCGCACATTGCCGCTTGGGACCGCTACTTTGTCAGGCGACGCTTGCGTATTGTGTGACGGCCGACACGGGCTTCATAGTAGGCCCTGGAGGGGACTCACTGTGTTACATGCCTCAGCTAAGGCACAACATCTAAGCAGCTCATGGACAGAGCTGGATCAAAAGCAGGCACATCGTTTCGAGGTGGAAGTCGCTAACTGAGTGTCGGCGTATAAGACAGAAGAAGAGAGAATATGGCCACATCACTGACGATCGGAACTCCGAGGATATTCATGATATTCCTTGCTATTCAACTCGTTTAGCAAACCAGCCCCAAAAAACAATGCCAAATGTAGTACAAAACTCACATATAATCCATGCGAGAGGCCTAGTAAAGGCCAAAAAAGGTACCGACTCCAGCTAAACCAGGAATCCCAGAAAAGAAAACACACAATTCATGAATACCGCCCCAATTTTGGAAATCATCAAACACGCTCACAAGATATATGCATCACAAACCCCCTCGCGACTGAAAAAGACACAGACTAATTCTCCTCCATGATCAGCTTCAAAGCCTGCACAGACAGATCCAGCACCTCAGGCCTCCTCGTGGCGCGCGCACATTCGCGGAGGACATCGACGCCGCCCTCCTCGCGGATCTTGCCCCTCGCGCGCGCGCCCACATCACCCTCCATGGTGACGAGGCTGTACACAACAAAGACGCCGCGGTGGCGGACGTCCTCGCTGGCCTCGTCGGCGCACAGGCCGAGGACGTTGCGCACGCCGCGCTCGCGCGCCAGCAGCGCCGTGACGACCTCCTCGACGCCCGCGAGCGTCGCCAGCGCGCCGCCCGCCCCGCTGCGCGTGCCCTCGTCCTCGGCGTCCGCCAGCGCGAGCAGGATGTGCAGCCTGTCGCGCGCCTTGGCCGTCCCGTCCGCGTACAGCGCGATCGCCTCCACGCACTGCACCAGGTTGCACACCAGCTCCACCGCCGCCTTGGTCACCATCGCGTTGGCCGACAGCAGCTGCTCCTCCAGCTCGGGCCAGGCCTGCCGCACGATGGCCCCGCGCGTGTCGTCATCTGTGGACGCGAGGTTGGTCAGGGCCATGAGGGATTCGAAGGTCGGGAGGAGGTCGCGTGTATCTCCGTCCTGATCTGGGGCGATGATGGATACCAGTGGCCGGATGGCCGCGCTCTGTGGCGTGGGCCGTGTGCCGCCAAAGACTAGGGCTGGGTTGGTAGATATGAGTATGCGGGCGAGGGCTTGGGCGGCTACGCGTTTCGGCTGAGCCTCGGAGGCAGGAAGAGCGTTCCAGGCTGCTATGAGGAGCCGGACGGCGCCCTGCTGGGCCAGTAGACCGCGGATGCTGGTGAGTTGGGAGAGAGAGTTGATGATTGATATAATGAGTGTTAGCGAGGCTACGGACCCGTTTTTGCTGTGCGTCACTAGGACGGGCGTGACGCCTGCTTCGAAGACTGCCTTGCACCGGGCTGTAACGTGCTCGGCGTCGTTTAGGGGATCGGGCGCGATCTTGCCCGCCGCATTGGCGTACGCCTTGAGCTGGTCCATCTTCTTCTCTTCTTCAGACTTGTTGGGCTGGAAATGAGTGAGGTTGACCAGTATAGTCAGTGCTCCATAGGTTAGTGGTGACTTTGGTTGCGCATCCTCCAGGGCCTTGACGAGATGCTTCAGGAACTCCTTATTCTTGGAAAGGTCCTCCTTTATGTTTGGCCGTAGCGACGCATAGGCCAGCCCCTCGATCGAGTTGTTCCGCGCGTGTTCTGGGTCCTTGACCAACATGTCGGTAAACATCTTGGACAGCTCCTCGATGGTGGTGCTCGCCTGCTGGACTCGCTCCGTGTCGTTGCCCTTGCCGTCTGGTGCGCGGGCGGGTTGTATTGCCTGGGTTGTCCGACTGTCAGTTAGACGTCCAGTTCCTCGGGCTCGTCGGTGATGATGGAAGGATGTCGCATTGAGGCGGGATCTCTAACCCTTAACTTGGCAAGTATAACAGCAGCCAGATGCTGGACGGTTTCCGAGTGCCTTCGCATGGAGACGGAGCCTTCCTCGCTTTGATACCCGTCGGCGCCACGGACGTACATGGACTTGACGGCCTCTTCAGGGTCCTGGTCGACAACCTCCTCCAGCCACTCCACACAGTATTTCTGGACGGCCTCTCGACAGTGCTGGTTCATGCAGGCCGCGTTTAGCATCTCCAGACACGCCGTCTCGACCTTCCGGCTCTTCCATTTCCTTCGCATCAGCGGGCCCAGGCTGGGCAGGAATCCCTCGCTGAGAAACAGCTCGGTGATGAGGTCGGGGACGATGGGGAAGATTGCGGCGGCGACGCAGAAGGCGACGATGTAGTCGTCGTAGGTTCCCCGCTTGACGCGATCCTGGAAGAAGTCGCGTAGGTTCTTGGAGCCCTCAGAGCCAGATGCCTTGAGGTAGGCGGAGGCAGTGAGGGTGGCATGGCCGCGGACGATGTCAGGCTGTCGCATGTCGAGGTAGCAGAGGATGGTGTCGAAGCAGTCGGCATCGATGACGTCGCATATTGACTTGTCCTTCTTGCTGGCTTCGGGGTCTTCGTGTAGGAGTCTTGTGAGCGAGTCGAGGTCCTTGACGGTGTCACTATCCTCCTGGCCGCCCTCCATCAACCGCGCGAAGAGGAGCAGCGTCTGGTCCTCCCTGCCCAGCTTGGACAAGTCCTGTTTGTCATACTCGTTGACTGTCTCCATGGTGAGGTAAGGTGGGGTAGAGGGAGAGAAGGGGACGAATGTCCGATTGGGAATCTTGGTCAGAACCTTTCGTTCTGGTGAAAGATTATGTTGGACCTGGTCTATCAGGTGAGGAAAGGTAAAGTCACGCCTTGGTTGGGGGGAAGACAAGCGAAGGCCGGAGAAGCGTTGAGGAGCTGATGACCCCGCGGTTGGAGTTGGAGCTACAGCTTGGGAGCTGCTGAGGTATGCAGGCTAGATTAAATCAAATCAACTGAGCCGGTTGACTGACTGACCTGGCTGAGTGACAAATAGACTCATAGACGGACCAGATGCACGAGTTGTTGGGGGGCAGTTCTATTTCTGAACGCACGCAATGCCCGCGGGGATCTTGGCTCGGGTTTCACGCGTTTGGCTTCATGGGCGAAGAGGAGGACCAAAAATCACTCGTCTGATGGTGCTGACACTTTTGAGGGGCCCCGATGGATCATCAAGGTCAAGGTGCGTGCTGGCTGGCACGAGGGCGAACCACCATGGGGCAGGAGTGGTCTGTCTGGTCGCACTTGAGCATCCATGGACGTGGGTATGAACATGAATCTGCTGCTGTGGCCGCTGTGCCCCTCCTTCCGGACAAAAGATGGAGAAGGAGATGGAGATGGGCGACGAGCAGATTGGAGCTAGGCCCGCGCACCGTATCGCACCGTATCGTATGTACAGTGCCGTACCTCGGTGAACCGTACCGCTATAACCAGGGGTGACTTTACTTGAAGGTACATCGATAAGTACGCCTGCCAATTGATATTGATAACGCACCCAGGTTGCCAGGCAGGAGGCGTCGGGGGTCCCTAGCACGCCTGCGCACCTAACCCAGCAGCCCAGCTACCCTTAGCTGCAGGTCTCATCTGAACTGGGACCGCGATTCGGGTCCTGCCGCTGCGGCTGCGGCTGCCACTGCACAACGACCTCTTTAGTGGTCACATCAGATAAGCCAAGCCGAGCTGGAGTTAACAGAGCTGGGCGCGGAATTCAATCCGTAAAGCTTCGTCTGACTGCCTGCCTGCCTGCCCCCAACCCCGTCACGTCAACGTCGCCACTGGACTCGACCTCACATAGACTGTCCAACCACAAAACACCACACACGCACCTGGCAGTCAGACAGCCCCTCGAGCCTCGAGAGGCTGAATACAACAGCAGCTCAGTCGACAGTGTCACGGCACACAAGGCCCACGGCCCTCGTCCAACATGGATGCTGTCGACGCCACCGACCACTACGAGATCTACGCCACCGAAGAGACGCCCTCGCTCTGCGCAATCGTCATCGACACGAACCCACGCGCATGGGCAGCCCTCAAGCGCGAGCTTCCCATCTCCAAGGCCCTCGCCAACATCCTCGTCTTCGTCAACTCCCAGCTCGCATTCAGCAGCACGAACCAGGTCGCACTAGTGGCCTCGCACACCAACCGAGCAGTATGGCTTTACCCTCCACGCCCCAAGCCCAAGGAGGCACGTCGACAAGGGAATGGCCATCAGCAGGACGGGGACATCGACATGATTGATGCCGACCGCCCGTCAAAACCGCCGCCTAAGAAGCGCAACGCCGCCGCCGCCAACAAGTACCCCCAGTTCGCCCAGATCGAGTCGTCAATCGTCGCCTCCCTGCGCGACCTCATGTCCTCGACCACCGAGGCCGACCTGGCCACCACCACCACCCAGATCTCTGGCGCCCTGACCCTCGCCCTGTCGCACATCAACAAGACCTCGGTCGTGCTGTCCGCCAACGACAACGCCGACGCCTCGACCCTCGCCGCCAAGAAGAACGGCGGCTCGACCGCCTCCAACCCCTCCGCCGTCAACGCCCAGCGCGCCGGCCTCCTCACGGGCCTGCACGCCCGCATCCTCGTCGTCTCGGTATCCGACAGCTCCCCGGCCCAGTACATCCCCACCATGAACGCCGTCTTCGCCGCCAGCCACGCCGGCATCCCCATCGACATCCTCTCCCTGCACGGCAGCGCCACCTTCCTCCAGCAGGCGAGCTACATCACCCGCGGCACCTTCATGGAGGCCGCGAACCCCCAGGGCCTGCTGACATACCTGCTCTTCGGCTTCGCGTCGTCCATCTCCTCCGCCACGACCGTCATGACGTCGACGTCAAACACCGCCGGCTCGACCAAGCACGACGACGAGGACGACCACGGCGGCGGCGGCGGGGGAGGGGGAGGCGGCGCGGGCATGAACCAGCTCGTCAGCCCGTCGACGGTCAGCGTCGACTTTCGCGCCGCCTGCTTCTGCCACCGCAAGGTCATCGACACGGGCTTCGTCTGCAGCATCTGCCTGTCCATCTTCTGCGAGGTCCCGCAGGACGCCGAGTGCCTGACGTGCGGCAACAGGCTGGCGCTCGGTACCTACGGCGCCCGCCCCGCTGTAGTCCCGCGCAAGAGGAAGAAGAAGAGGAAGATCGGGCTCAACGGGGAGCCCATCGGCAGCGAGCAGCCCGGCAGCGCCGTCGGGACGCCTAGGCCGGGCTGAGTGGGGTGTTGTATTGTTGAAGATGGAGCCATGCTCGGATACGAGCTTGGGGACGGCGCATCCCTTGAAGCCAGAAAGTAACCATGCGTTCATGCGAAGGACGTCTTGCACGAGCAGCCCAAGCAGGAGTACCTGTAATGGAACGAAGACTTGTGGCCTGCAAATGGGAGACGGAGCAAACCGGAAATTACCCAGCAGTTCAGTCGAGCGAGCAGTGCCCGGCCAGCTCACCAGGTCATGATATTGACCGCTAGGGAGGCCATCCAAAAATCAAAAAGAGAGGGAAAAGAGCACGAGACACTGATGATTCTAGTCAAAAAAGATACCCCAGCAGGCGAGACAGGCTCGCATGCCAATATGGATACCTTGAATATCCAACCAACCTTGCTAGCCGTGTACGATGGGATGGGTCAACAAGAGATAGAGGAAAAGATAGAAAACCAGAAACAGCGCTAGTGGCCAGCCAAACTGGAAATCTACAAAGAATATACACTTACAAGTCATTGGAAGGCATCCACAATACAAGTACGCAGGCAGATCTTCTCCCTGCAGCATATCCCACACGCCAGACGAGTGCGCCAAAGTTCTAAGAAATGACCTGTAATTGTGCATTCTATCAAGAGACGATCTAGGCTACGTAAGGAAAGCGAGCAAGAAGACGAGAGCGCGAGCCCTACCAGCACATTCTAGCCAGGTCCCGTCGAGTCTGCACCATTCGATGCCAGTGCGAAGTCTGCCATTCCTTCCTCAATACCATTCGTGCAGCCAGAATTGCGAGCACCTTTTTCCGTCTAGACGACCAGCGGTGCCATTGACCCCGGAACTGGAGCCATTTTGTTACTTCTCGCTATCTCCACCTCCTTGCAAAGCCAGCAGGGCGTTGTCGCGGATGAGCGAAAGAAAAAGGCTGTCTGGTACGCCGGTCTGGGCAAAAGGAAAAGACAGGAAAGGGGGCACTCTCGCCGTGGTTGATCAAGCGTGCCGGTAGGCATCGCTGCGGGTAGCAGTCGTCCAAGCTAGACCGCGCCGCGGAGTCGAGAGCGGAAGGTAGGGGCGAAAACATAAGAGAAAAGAGACATCCGTGTCCTGCCAACGAAGCACGAGGAGAGAATCCCAGGCACGATCCACGTCCGCGATTGAGGACCAGGTGTCCATGGCGAAGTTGACAATGAACACGCGTGTATCCCGGAAGACGCAAGTCTAAAACCGTCTAGTCGCAACAAACCAGTCGAAAAGGAAAGGTATGTACCGCCGGAAAGCCGAAAAGAGCAGCCGTAGCAAATGGGTATCATCAACCAGGCCGGAAAAGCGCAATGACAAACGCCGTATCATGCAATGCCTATGCCGATGCTGTTATGCAGACAGTGCCAACCACCGAAAAATGCCGCAAGCGAGATGAAGCATGCAGTCATACATGCTAGACCGCAATGCAAACGACGGTAGGGAAAACAGCATCTGAGGTGGAAAACTTAGTGAAGCGAGATGCTCAGAACGCCGCCGAGGCTGTGACCAGCGAAAGGGGTGTATCGAAGAGACGCAAAGACCGTAAGTCCCAAGCGCCGCCGTGCAAACACAACTCAGCCACGCATCTTGGCCCCAGCCGCATGATCCCTAAGGACCTTCTGCGCGCCGATAGTGACAGGGCCCTTGCCGGCAGACAGGCGGCTCATGACACACTTGGGCTCCTTGTGGTACGACGCCATGTGCGCGAGCGCGAACGAGTCCGTGTTGTGCGCCCAGTGCATGTAGATCCCGGCCTTCGTGACCTTGACGGCCAGGACCCCGATGGCGCCCGCGCTGTTCTGGTTGCGCACGCCCGGGTGGCCCATGAAGTCGCGCGTGACAAAGTCGGACATGACGGTGCCCTCGTCGGGCGGGCCCCAGATCTGCTCGCTCGCACCGCCCGCCCGCGTCAGGTGGTACAGCCGGTCCGCGCACTTGTGGGCCGCCATGGTCGTAGCCATGTGCTCGCCCGTGCCGCTCGTCACGGTCGCCACGCAGCGGGCCTCGTCGTCCTCCGGGTCCCGCGGGATCACGTATGTGCCGATTCCCACGAGCGCCGCCGGCCCCACGCGCCCTATGTGCTTCATGCCGATGCCGCCCGAGGACGACCCCGCTGCGATGTTGCCCTGCCCATCGATCGCAATGGCACCAATAGTGTCTGTGATCTTGTCGTTGTCGGCGTTGTCGGGCTCGGCCGTCAGCTCGGTGAGGTCGATCTTGCTGGAGGGTTGGGCAAGGGGCTCCTCGGCGGTGGCGTGGTCGGCCCATTCCCAGGAGTCATCCGAGAGGTCACTCGCGCCGTTAGCTGTGTCGATGTGGTCGTCGGAAGAGGTCTTGAGGCGCTTGGGGCGGGACTCCATCACCGGGCCATCAGTAGCGTCGATGGGGCGAGTTCCATCAGCGCCTCGTGGTGGTTGAGAAGGGTTTTGAATTCCATTCTGGAGGGCCGCGAGAGGCGATGGTCTCGTAGGCGTGACAGGGTCGGAGTTGGGTGCGCTAGGCGAGGCAGAGTCGGAAGGCGAGTCGGGCTGGCCCTCGTTCCACATTCCGGTGAGAAGGAGGGCAGACGAGTGATCGCGCGTCGTGATGGCTTTGATGGACTTGGTACTGGGAAGAGGCTGCAGTTGGTTGATAATTTCGACCTGGGCATCCAGCTCGGTAGCGGGCATGCGGACCGAACTGTACTTGGCCTCCTCAGGGGAAGTTGCCTCAGCCGATGTCTGCCCAGACTGTTGCGCAACACGCGCCTGAGCCTTTCGGAGGTCTTCACACCACTTCACATAACGTTGATGAGCATTCTTGGAGATGAGGGTCCTGTTGTTGACGAGAGACATTCCGTGCTCCATCGCAAACTTCGTGGCTCCCTTACCGACCAGAATGTTGGGAGGCACGCGCCGAAGGGTCAAGGGTTTCAGGCTTGTATCAAGGATGAGTTTCGCAAGCGAGATTGGGTTCTTGATGTCTGAGGAAATGACCGTTGTTAGATGGTCAAGGATTGGAATTGCCGGAACGTTTATCAAGTGACTTACGAGAAACAGCGCCACAAGCCCCGCTACGTCCAAAGTGGTCGACGATGGTGGCATCGCACTCAACAGTGCCATCGACTGAAAGGTTGCTTCCATAGCCTGCGTTGGTGATGTCGTTGTTCTCGAGAACCGCGATGGCGGCCTCTACGGCTTCAGTGGCCGAGCCGCCACCCTTCAAGCACTTCATGGCCTCTTGGGCAGCCCTGGAGGCTGTCAGTATGGATAATGCTGTACAAAGCCGTCCATGGGAAGGGAGAGGTCTCGAGAGGGCTTACTTTGCACACATAGTGAGGTGAACACCCTCGTTCTGGAGGCTGTGGTAGCCAGCGCCAGCGTGGATGAAGACGGCCATTGACGGGCGCTGCTCGCCGGTCGAGCCTCGCTTCTTGATGAGACGGTCCACAGTGCCGTCAGCACCCACACGAAGCTGATCTTTCGGCATGTCTGATGCTGGCGATGGCTGGGAGGGGTTCAGAGGACCGAAAAAGTGGGCGTTTGGATCAGGAGAGGCCATGGTTACAAGATCGCTGGCACGTTTCGTGGAAGGCAAGGCAGGTTTGTTCTCTGACTGTTCGAAGGTCTTGAGCGAAGCAGGACGGAATCCAAGGTGGGAGTCTAGCTGGTAACGGACGAAATAGCACCTTCGAAGGCGATGGACGAGCGAACAGAGAGGGTGAAGCGGTCGGAAACCTGAAGCCGATAAACCCTTTCGACCTTGTCAGTGAAACGGAAAGTCCGGGTCAAAACTCCCTGGAAAGAAGATGGCAATCGGGATTGCTGTTGTGGACCAGGGGACAGTGATTCGGATCACTGCTTCAGGTGAAACTTGGTGCTGCGCAGTACTTGGGATGAGGAAAGGGGCAGTGAATCACTCTGTGCTGGCCTTGACGCCGTCTTTTCATGGATGCCAAGTTGTCCTCAGCAGAACAAGTCGGATAGTCTGCCGGCGATGTTGTGGTCCCGGCCGTGGTGTAAGACCTCCACATACTGACCGAGAGACTCATCCTGTATGCAAAGATGGACCAGCTGCCAGGTGATGCCGAAGTCCACATTATCACTGGCTATGAGGCTCGGGGCACAGCACTGAGAGCTTTGGAGGTGAACCATGTTGATAAGGAGAGAAAGGGACCGATGGGAGTAGGATATGCAGCCAGTGACAAAGAAGAATCGTTCAACAAGAAAATCACCTACCAGCTGATTAATGACTACACACGACTTGGTGTCAGGCTGATGCTTCCCAGAGACCAAGCAAATGCTGGATAATATTTGGGCTTAGACAGTGCCGGGACCACGACATTCCGAAGTGAGAAGCCACCGCCGAAAATAGAGGGATAGAACAGGAAGCGAAAGTGTGGACTCAGGCTGGAGATACTCATGTGATGAAGCAAATGACAGAATGACTGGATGATGTAACGAATGGTCTCTGTCCACAGGAGCCGGGAATTAATCCCCTGTGGATGGTGTTGTAAAAGCAAGCCGAGAAAACACTAGGACTCACGCGAGGGAATGTGGTCTGCAGAGCCAAGGCTTCGACGATGGACAGCAGGAGACGTCACTTGGGCTTGTGCAGCACGTGGCAAGAGACCTTGGAGATTCCAGAACCGGCAGGCGAGATGCAGGCCGTGGATGAGCGGGCGTTTGTGCCTGCGTCATTGACAAGCAGGTTTCAACATCTTGTCATGGCCCGCCAGCACCCTCATCGAGCCTGAAATTTTAGACTCGTGCTATCAAGTGCAATAAAATTGATTTTCAGATCATTTGGAGTCCGATACCACAGAGTTGAGGGCGGCCCTGAAGGTGGAAATGGTACCAAGATGAGCGCTTGAGAATGGATGTAGTTGGGGTCACTGGCAATGCTGCAGCAGATACCAAGAGAGCAGTCGCATTCGGAGGAGCGCCACACTTGGACGTACGCCACACACTGGCGCCACATGAACGGTCAGGGGTGGGGGTGGAACGTCTTCGCCTGACGTTGACTAGCGTGGCTAGCTGGGCAGAGACGGTGCTTGCTTGGCCTGACCGCATTACGACTTGCGTATCCAACTGACGGCAACCGCAACTCTACCGGTGCCTACCCACCTCGGACACCCATCACCACCGCCATCAACTTCGCCAATTCGAACAAGAGCTGCGCATCCCACCCCAAACCCATCCAGACTCGTGCGCAGCTCCCACCTCGCAATCATGGCCTCCCAAACACCCGCCGTTGTCATGGACAAGTACGTCAATCCCACCCCCTGGACGCTCCTCATGGCATAGCTGGGAGCTGCCTGACCCCACTTCAACCAGGGGGCTTGGTCGAGCAAGCACCGCCCTCCAAGATGAAGCTATTCGCGCGTAGACGTGTTGCCGTACTCTGTCCCAGACGCATCGTGCTAACAATCATTCCCACCACAGCGGCACGGGTTTCTCCAAGCTAGGTACAAATGATTCCCTGACACCCCAACCGAACCTCACCGCAGCCCATTGACACTGGTCCCTTCGTACAGGTTTCGCCGGCAACGACTCCCCTTCCTTCGTCTTCCCGACCGCGATTGCAACGAAAGGCCCCGCTGGTGGCGGCGGAGGCTCCGGCTCAGGACGTCCCGCTGTTGGGAACAAGCCCTCCTTCCTGACCGGCGGTGCTGGCCCGTCCGGCCACCTCAACTCGAAACGTGGCACCGAGGACCTGGACTTCTTCATCGGCGATGAGGCAATAACAGCATCTGGTGGACCTGGTGAGCGTGATACAGAACCCACGGCTGGTCTGACACCATTCTGACCAAAGCAGGATACGGTTTACACTACCCCATCCGCCATGGACAAATAGAGAACTGGGTAGGAGCAGGCAACTTCGTGGTCGGGTTGAGAATGGCTGGCTGACTATCCGGGTAGGATCACATGGAGCGCTTCTGGTCCAACTCCATCTTCAAGTACTTGCGAGTAGAGCCTGAAGACCACCACTTCCTCCTCACCGAACCAGTACGTATCCCTCCGGCCCCTCTGCAGCCACGTCGGCTGGCTGACCTTCGAACCTCCAGCCCCTGAACCCTCCCGAGAACCGAGAAAACACCGCCGAGATCTTCTTCGAGTCGTTTAACTGCGCCGGTCTCTACATCGCCGTGCAGGCCGTCCTCGCCCTCGCCGCATCCTGGACCTCGTCCAAGGTGCAGGACCGCTCGCTGACCGGAACTGTCATTGACTCTGGTGACGGTGTCACCCATGTCATCCCCGTCGCCGAGGGATACGTCATCGGCTCTTCGATCAAGTCGATCCCCATCGCCGGTCGCGACATCACATACTTCGTCCAGTCCCTCCTCCGTGACCGCGGCGAGCCCGACTCTTCCCTCAAGACCGCCCAGGAGATCAAGGAGGAGCACTGCTACGTCTGCCCGGACATCGTCAAGGAGTTCAGCCGTTTCGACCGGGATCCAACACGATTCGCCCAGCACCCTGTCCTCCAGCCTGGTGGACGCAAGGTCACCGTTGACGTGGGATACGAGCGCTTCCTGGCCCCCGAGATCTTCTTCAACCCGGAGATCTACAGCTCCGACTTCCTGACGCCTCTGCCCACCGTGGTCGACGGCGTCATCCAGTCCAGCCCCATCGACGTCCGTCGTGGTCTGTACAAGAACATTGTGCTCTCGGGTGGTAGCACGCTGTACAAGGACTTTGGCCGCCGGCTGCAGAGGGACATCAAGCACCTGGTCGACAACCGCATCCGCGCCAGCGAGGTGCGCAGCGGAGGCGCGAGGAGCGGTGGTCTGGAGGTGCAGGTCATCACACACAAGAGGCAGAGGCACGGTCCGTGGTTCGGAGGCAGCTTGCTGGGACAGACGCCCGAGTTCAGGTCGTACTGCCACACCAAGGCGGAGGTAAGTCGGATTTGTATTGATCTTCAGATGGAAAGCCGAGGCACTAACTCCATGATAGTACGACGAGTATGGACCGAGCATCGTGCGAAGATTCGCTCTTCTTGGTGGGCCTGGTGGTTCTTAAAGGGGAGAGTTCACGGCAGAATTTTGGAGGCAAAGGGAAAGGGACTCGATTTCAGCAGACAGCAGATCAATACACACTTCAAGCAAAATGGCGAACGGTTTCACGACGATGACTTTGAGATGGAGCTGGGCGTCTGAAACCAACAAACGAAAAGCGTAAAGTCGGGGTGCCTGGGCCTGAGGATATGATACCCTCACTAGCTCTCGGTCGGACGTTTTAGACTGGGACTGAGCAGGTTGAATCAATCGTATTCATATTGTGGCGTGGTCGGTTGCTGATGAAAAAAAGAGAAAAGAAATCTGGCCGAAAGGAAAGACAGATCTGGGTGCTTCATTGCGTGTGGCAGAAGAGCGGCAGGGCTCTGCAGTATGCGAAGCTTGTGGTAGTGCGACGAGGAAAAATGTTATTGTTTTTGTCGAAGTCTCCCGCGTTGGGATTTCACTTTAAGCGAAATGTATTGCGAAGCCATTCCATATTTGCTGCGTATTTGTGGTGGTTCAGGTAAGGTAAACAGTCTGCCTGAGGGCATGTCTCGGGAGAACCGTCCCCTTGAAAGATTTCTTAACCAGCAGCAGGATACGCTAGATGTTGAATGACGTTACTTGTACTTATAGCTATTGCAACGATATGTTTGTTTGTCGGTCCACTTTGGAACAAATTGAATTCTTCAAGGGTCTTGTATCTGACTATTACAAATTATTATTCTCAAAGAAAAGGCTCGACTTGAAGATACCTAGACACATAACAAACTGGCTTGTTGGGACGCTTTTTATTCAATAGACTCCTTTCGAAGATATCCAGGTCAAGAAATCGGGGGAAACCAGCTGAGACATGTCTTTCTCCTAACCAGATCACCCCCTCAGTGGAGAGTTATTTTTTCTTCTCGATCAGTCCAGTACTTCGATCCGCGGTACTCGTCGTAATGTCTCCAGAATGCCAATCTATTCACACCCGTCGGCAAACCCCGTTCGTCCAACTTCTTGCTGACAACGAAAGCGGAACCGATCACATTGTAGTGGTGAGTCTCTCGGTCAGAACGTTTTCGGAGAATAAGCGGCGTACGCACCCCAAGCACGAAGGCGCAGACGTCGTCCTTTTTAATGTTCCATGGACCGAGTCCAAGAAACCCTCTCTCCAGTGCGAAAACACGCGAATCATGCGCATTATCCATCAATCGGTGATGGCAAGATTGCATATCAGGAGATATTTGCAGGCTCCCTTGCGATTCCATTCTTGGTTCGTTGGTCTGGAGGAAGCTCGCATATGACTTTAGAGCCAAGAGCCCGTTCTCTCTGGCGACTGATGTTGTGTTGTAACTTGCTGTGGTATATCCCGCTTGTAAAACAGTGAGAAAATGCAGGCTATCAGAGAAAGGACTGTGCGTGTCTTTTCTCGACGCAGAGTCAGCGCCTTTGGTGAACTGCGCCCACATCCTTGCTAAGTCATGAGGTGTTTTAGAAGGACCGAGCCGGGGTGAAACCAGCCTGATTAAGTCGAATATAAGAGCGTTGACTTGCAATAAAGCTGGTCCACCATTTTCTCCGTGCAACACCGCGAACTCTTTTGATTCTGCCAAAGTATGACCAATCTTGCGGTCGCTAGCCATCCTTGCGTACTCTCTTTGTGCTTTGTAGTCCCATCGTGGCACCCACGAGCTCGAAAGACCGCTGGGCGCAGGTAACGACTTTGGCCGGTGAGGTGTCACATAACTCAAGATATCTAAGTCCAAAGTCTCTTCCAGATATTTAATGGCAAAATCTTGATAAAGCTCCAGGTGTGAGTGCTCGTAATTAGGGTGCAGACCGGGAAGTGGGTTCCTCATAAACGGCAGGGCCATGAATGCATAGATCCTGTCTCGGGGATCGCTTAGAGAGAGCTTTCTGGCGAAATGCAATATACGTAGAATGTCTTCGTCTCCGATGTTATGTTTGGTAGGATCGTATAAAACCCGAGTGTCTGCGTTGCGTTTATGAAAGAATATTCGCCGAAAGAGGTTGAACATGGACTTCGTACGGCGAGAGTTCAAGTTGACCACGAGGTGTTCCGCACGTTGGTAGTACCATATATCGGCTCTCATCAGATCCAGAAACGAGATGTTGCAGCGTGCCCATAACATACGCGCTTCGCGTCCCAAGGCTGCTTCTTGCACAACCCAACCCCGGCGGAACCATGGGTTGTCGAATAGAGTCTCAAGTGACTGCCACCTCGAGTCGTTGACAATCGGATCATTCGAAACAGACTGAGGAAAGCTGTTGTCTTCGAACGAGAAACTCGGGCGCTGAAAGACTTCTTGAAACATCTGATTGACGTCTGAAATCAGAGTAGAGATGTTCTGGGCGCACTCTCGGTTGCCGGGGTCAGTCCCCAGGCAGATGAGGGTGCACTGTGACGAGGCATAGATACGACCCATTAAGTACACCTGGTGGTTCTTTTCCTGCCCATTTTCTTGGTTAATGCATATCGAATCTGCCCAGAGGACCCGAGATTGATCTGGAAATCGGCATTGATGAAGAGCGTCGCTAAGATTAGCCGTAATGTGATGACTCTTGCCGCCCAAGAGGATGGTGTGGTCCTTCTAATCTGATCCCCATACATAGGAAATGGCCTCATAGGGTATGTCTGCAGTCCATCCGATTACCCCTGGGTCTGATGAGGTTCGGCGCCGTTTGTGCGCTCTGTGGGTAGAGCGAAGCGTCTGGCGGCGATTGTTCAGGTAGATCGCTTTGAGCTCACCGGACAACGGCTGGTCATCCTCACCCGCGTCGAGAATGAGAACTCGAATGGAGTCTTCATGCGGAAGCGACTGGTACTCATATATGTTGCCCATTCTGTGCCAAAACCACCTGGCAAGTAAGCCCGAAACCAAGTCTCTTGAAACTGGGAACTTGGTTTTGCCGAAGAGAGCAAAGCTTGAGATATTCTGGGTTTCACGCCTCTATGTCGTGAGGGAACTGGAGGGATCAAAACTGGTGTAATGGTGTCATGTCACCCCGGAAAGTACCTAGGTACCTAGGTAGTGATGGCCGACATTGTTTACGTTTCATGATGGACGTGAGGAGCACGCGAGGAGCAAGTGAGGGGTTTGTAAACAAGTAAGCATGAGGGAACCAGTGTAAAAGTCGTCCCATTTCTGCCTAAGGCAGTGCCATGGAGTTTGTGTAACCCGAGAGCACTTCCAGATGTATAAATATACTTGAACACGTGGCTATGCGGAATAAATCCCGAGGTCACCACCCCTGAATAATAGGAGCAAGGAGTAGATTCCCATAACAGGTTCTTTCAAGACCTATTCATTATGCTCAAGCTGCCATAAAAGGGGGCTCTGTGGCCCAGCGGTACGTACACTTGCTTATCTTGCCTACACATATGGCGACAGGAATTGTCTCTTGCAAATAGGAATTGCCAAGAGAAGGGTGTTATTTTTCATAGAGACCTTTTGCACGGCTCAATCTGGCATCAGCGCAGTAATATTGGAAGCCTACTGGTATCGGTGTGGCGCAGTCACACTGCAGCCCAAATCGCGCCAGCCCGCTAAGCCCCAAATGGTTTCGTTTGGGCATCAAGCTAGCATCATTCCGGGAAGAATATCCTTCCCCACCCCACCACAACAGTGCCATCATACTCGAGACTACTTATATTTTCTACTTGTAAGTCATTTCATGAATGGTTAGCGGTACTTCAGACCCGAAAAATAAACTCACATGCCGCATAAACACGGCCTACGCTTGCGGCTAAAGTTCCTGCAAGTTTGCACCAACTCCCCGATGCCAATGTCAACGCCCGTGTACGAGGCAATAGTTCTGGAGCCCCTGGGGATAACCATGCCGGTGGTGATAAAACTCTAGATTCTACTTTTACCACCGTCGACTGGATTCACGATAGTGCCGACCCTCTACTATCGCTTTTTTGGCATGACCTTCCGGAAATGCCCCGGCCCCAGTCGGAAGTTTGAAGCATACCTGCACACAACATCCAAGGAGACCGTGTACCATGGATATGCAAAGAGGATATTGATGCATTTGGAATGACTTTGAGCAGTAAAATTGTATACGAATATGTACCCTCGGGTAAGTTGAGGAAGTGGGACTTCACACCTTGACTCTTAGACTCACTTTACTTGAAAAATGGTTGATATGTTGGTAATCAACTAATTGGAGCAAAGTTTAGGCTGATCATGTTGGTACGCGGAACTTTAGTGAAGGTGCCTAGAAGTAACGTCACTGCATAATATATTTCCTTCGTCTAGGACCTTGGTCTTCACAATCAAGGAACAACACCAGTCTCTGAATAAAGAATGATTGCGAGTTGACACTCGTGAATACTTGGAGTAGCACAGAGAAAGGTTTGAAGGCTGTTCGCCGTGGCTGGATAGGACGTGACACATATTGATAAGTCACGCTGACTTTGTCTCTCGCTGGCTTTCGAGTCATCACTGATTTCAAATTGGCACGAAAACTCACTGAGCAACTGTTGATGCTGGTGAGCCAAAGCTGGACAGCCTCTGCTCACGACTGTTGGGGGATTTTGGCCACAGAATCGTTGCCAGGTCCGACTTTTACAGTAGAAGCAGAAATGAGACTGTTGGCCGATTCTTCCAACGCCTCGGATAGAAACTAATACCATTTATGCTTAGCCCTGCGGCTCGGGTCGTTGTAAGAGGCGGACAGCATGCCGAGATGGCAACGACTTGTACCCCCGGCAGCCAGCAGGCCATGCTGAGGCTATCCTGGCGAGTGACACTAACATCCTTTTGAAACTTGCGTCCCGTTACTCCCGTGGAGCAGTGATCACACGGCATCCACTACACTTCGCGCGCACGCGACGAACAGTGACTTGCTTCATCTACCGTCAGGAGCATTAGAGAATCCAAAACAGGAACAACGCAAGTTCCGAACATCATTGATGCGAATGGTGTGTAGATTGTCTGCTCTTAATTATGCGTTTGTACAATTTTTATCTTGGAAATATTGAAGGGTTGCGCTGCTGCATTCCGGCAACACGAGCTAATAATGAAGGCCTCCGGTTGCCTTCCTTGTCCGGTGGCACTGTCACATACACGTGTAAGCTACACGGCCATATTTGCTTTGTTGCAGTGGTAAGATATGAAAGAAGAGTGAGATGGAAGACGGATATTTGCTGTCCTGAGGTCATGAGACGTTGGTCTGAGGAGCTCACACTACCAGTGACCTATGGTTCTCAAATCGCACAGTGTCAAGCTGCGAATACAAAGACAGCTGTCTGTGACAGCCTTGTACCCCCATTTAGGTCAATGGCGAAAGACCTTGTATTGTTGTCAAACGTCTACTAGTGCCAAGTCTCATTAACCACAACGTACACGCCAATGTAAACTTTCACACTCCTTCCCACTTCGCATCCTGCAATATTCCCGAAAACTTCTTCCACCGCGAGCATCATGCCTGAGACAAGTTGTCGACTCCAAGATTGCAACCGTTACCGAGCAGCACGAGCTTCATGGTGCGACGAGCGTCAGCCACCCTTGCACTTCCAACAGTCCACAGCCTGGTCATCCAGTCTGTCGATGATCTTATGTAGCGAGACCTTATGCGCTGATTAGACCACTTGATATGTAGATACCTGCAGAGGCCATGCCGGCTTCGAGATCGAGTCGCATTACAAGCGGGCGGGGGACGTTGTGTGTCTCTTGCAGGGAGTACTTTGCTCCGCCTGAGCCCATTGAGCCTGAGCCTACGTGTACGTATTTTTGCATACATACGACGAGGAAAGATATTCACATTTGAGTCTAACCATGAAATTTCGTTAGACGCTGAAGTATACCACCAAGGACATGGGGAACTCGACTCAGAGTATGCTTGGAATGGTTCGGAGTCTTCGAATGGTCCGTACGGTCCGAATGGTCCTCATAGCCGGTATAATCCGAATTATCGGCATTATTATCGTTCGGGTGAGTCGTCCGGGTGTTGTGTGATCTTATAGGTGACGGTCAATATTGAACAACATGCTGGTACACGTTATTGTTTCGGGGCACGCCACATGACAAAGTCTTCTGGCTCCCTCGACTGCATTCACTATTAGAGTGATGCCTTGCATATGGAATCTGCTGGACTCTGGCCACAATAAGACGAGTGTGTCCCATATTTCTGCTGTCTACTTGCCTATTGCTGGCTTTTCATCATGCCAAAGAAGTTGTCAGCCTCAGATCATGTTTTCTATTCATATTTCGTTCCAAAGCCCATGTTTGTAAACGAAAGGTTGCGAGGCGCCAATCTGGTTGCACATGAGCGAGAAACGGCACAGATGTGCTGATGGGATGGTGCGGCGCCGAGATATAAAACTCTACTTCGTTCGACAATTTGTCCTTGGGTCGGTACCTCGCTATTGGCGCCTCGCTGAAGTATGGAACCTGTGGGGAGGTCGGAGTTTGAGTGTGCATTACGACCGTATTCCTCTCCTACCCGGGATGTCACCTGAACCACCGTTGGAACGGCGACGGTGGCCCCTGTAAGGGAGTTGGGTTTCCGAGTCCTGCAGGCATTGCAACAAGGCTAATTTCCCGGCCTGCGGAGTCGCGGGAGATAATGATGTTCTTTGAATCCCCAGTAAGGGATGTGAGATGCTTATAGGATACATATAGGATACAAGTCGTTCTGAACGGTAGTAGGAAAGCGATTTTCATCCGCCGTAGGCAGCCCGTAATTATTGGGCCCAAGCCGTCCTATCGGCCCGGAAAGACTTGGCCAGCATTGTTTAACTTATACGACGCTCGGAAGAATTCATGTTAGGACGCCAGCGCAATGGCGCCCCCTGGGAAGTGGAGTATAATCTTCTGCTTTGTTATGTCGGTCCTCCCTGGTGGCCTAACCACATGCGCGGGCTTAACACTGCCCTTGAGTGCAAGGACGCCACGAAATAGCGAGGATTCCGGCGGCTCTATGACGGTGTGCCGTTTCTTGGCCACTGCAGGTGAGTCAGACGCACTGCGTTGGGAGCGGGTCACGTCGCATATGTGAAGAATATTCTCGACCCAGCAGCGATCAAATTTTCCTTGAAGCCCCATTCCGGTAGGGGATGGAGTGAGTTCAAATAGTACCGCAAGGAGAGCAGCGGTAAGTATAAGGCGGCCACAAGAAGAATCATGTAGATGGCTTTCCATGGCTGCAACAAGTATAAAGGCAGCGGAGGGGTGGTAATGTCAGAGCAGAGGAAAAGCTCTTGATGTTGAGGACAAATAATGCGAGCAAACTTGGATACAGAAAGTTCAAGCCGGATGTCTCCCGATTTGCGTCGCCGGAGATCACCGGACCCGGCATATCGAAAGTGAAAACCGGATGGTTCTGCAATATGCACCTGCTTGTAGACAGGGATCGACAGAAGCTTAACCAGGATGCTTCGCAGATCGCTGCCGGGTGTGATCTACAGCACGGTTTTGTCCAGGGCTCTCTCTTCCGCTTGGATAGACTTCGTACCATTGAACTGCAACTTGCGCAGTTAACGCAGGCACGCGACCGCCAAAAAGATCTTCTTGGCCAGGTGGGCGGAAATCAATAGTTCACATCAATCGTAACTGTAAGTGCCCAGGAACCACACGCTCCATCAAATGGGCTGCTGACATTGATACTGTGCAACCATAAAATGCATTGGCGGTCTAAGGATGGAAAGGGAAGAGTGGAAATCATAATAACAGCCGCATAACCAGGCAGTGATAACGTGAGAGAAGGCGAGGTATTAACTTCAAGCTCTGTCCAAGTGCATCAGACCACGATCCATCCATGTATATCCCTTGACCATGCAGCGCATCTATGATGCCTGTTTCCTTGAGGCTCTGCAAAGGATGCTCGGGCGGAGCATTGCAGATCGGCCGAGTCATTTCACAATGTAAGGATTACCTCACACTTTCCTTTGACAACTCCTTGCCAACACAACATTTACCTGGCTTGCCACAATCAACATCCCCTAAAGATAACGGAGCCAGCTCGGAGGTATTGGACTTGGTATTACGATAGACTTTCGCTTGCTGCTCATCCATGTGATCGGGACTTTCGGCTGCTATGAATACTCCAATGTCAATGGCGACACTTTGGCCCCCAGTTGCCAACTGGCTACCTTAATGGGTGCGTCCCAGTTTATATCGAAGTTTACGAGCAGCTCCATGTACCTACGTAACAGCGGTACATCACACCAGAAGTGAACTCCATGGAGTTCTAGACGATTCATGTAGAGTTCTAGGAGAAAAATGATAAATAAAAAGGAAGTAGCTCATCGATTAGCAGAGTGGACCAACAAAGTATCGTTGGTAATCGTTCAAGTTAGCTACCCCAATGCAATTCTCACACTCATTCTGAGTTGTCGGTTCGCTCCCTGGTTCTAGTTCGTTACCCCCCAATCACAACCACATTTGTTTGACGATAGCTGCTCGTTACATATAAACCAAAAATATGTCGAGGCCGTCGATCATCACGACGGCGGGCCTCACGCTTCTAGCGGCACGAAGCAATTACGCCGCCGAACTTGACTACAACCAAGCACCACCAAACCTCACAGAGCTCACTGGCACCGAGCTATACCACACATGGCGCCCCAAGGCCCATGTCACACCCGTCTTCGGGAGGATGCAAGATCCTTGCGCGCACTATACCGACCCGCATTCGGGATCCTTCCACGTCGGCTTCTTGTGGAATTCGAGCTCTGAGGGAATCACCACCTGCAAGACAGACGACTTGGTCACGTACGAGGATACGAACCCCTTGTCAGAATGGATCATCGTTAGTGGCGGGGAGAACGATCCGCTGGCTATCTTTGATGGCTCAGTTATATCAAGCGGCATCGACGGCTATCCGACACTGATGTACAGCGGTGTCAAATTCATGCCGATCACCTGGTCCATGACATATACCCCCGAAAGTGAGACCCAGTCCTTGGCTGTAAGCCGTGACGGCGGGCACACCTTCGAGAAGCTGGACCATCCGCCAGTGATTGTGCAGCCCGACAGCATCGAGCCGACTGCCTTCCGAGACCCCTACGTGTTCAACAGCTACCAGCTGGACTCGCTTCTTGGCAATGAGAATGGTACCAGGTATGCCACGGTATCTGGTGGTGTGAAGGGCTCGAACCCGGCAGCACCAGGCTGGGAGCCCGACGCAGGGCCCGGACAGTTCTTGTATCGCCAGCAGGCACCCGATAATTTCTTGGACTGGGAGTATTTGGGGATGTGGTGGCGGGAAGCTGCCAACAGCTCGAGCTCCAACAACTCATGGGCGATCAATTGGGGGTTCAACATGGAGACGGCCAACCTGGCCAACCTGGACGAGCACGGCATCAACAACGTCGACGGTGACTTGTTCCACCTCATCGGAGCAGAGTACTCAACCATCTGGGACGGAATCGTCCGCAACTATTCCTCCTGGGAAGGCCAGCTGAAGCGCGACGGGAGCTGGGCAGCCGGCACCGTGTCCCTCCGGCCCGGTACCAAGGAGCCCGTCTTCACGCCGACGATGGCCTCCCGCCTGGACTGGGGTCTCACGTCGTACGCGGCGGCGGCGCAGGTCCTGACCGCCGACTCCCAGGCCTCCACGAAGAGCGGCGTCGCCGTCGACCGCTGGATCTCGTACGTCTGGCTGTCGGGCGACGAGTTCGGCACGCTCGAGTACTACCCGCCCGCGGCGCAGAACTGGACCGGCGCCATGTGCCTCCCGCGCGAGCTGTCCGTCGGCTACATCGAAGACGTCGTCCTCGACGGCCTGTCCTCTGAGGTTCCGGGCGCCTGGGTCATCGACAGTCGCGACAACACGACCGGCACGGTGCGGCTCAAGACGCTGAAGCAGGTCGTCGCCAGGGAGACGCTGGCTGCTATGCAGGACCCGACCAGCTCGACTGTTATCACCGAGCCGGGCACGACCATCAGCCAGCCCGGGGAGATGCCCTTCGCCAAGTCGCCCTCCTCGAGGTTCTTCGTTCTGTCCGCCAACATCACCTTCCCCGCGTCAGCCCGCGAGAGTGGTCTGCGGGCAGGCTTCCAGATCTTGGCCAGCGAGAACGAGCGGACCAACATCTGGTACCAGCTTTCGAGCGAGACTCTCTCCATCGACCGGTCCCAGTCCAGCGCAGCGGCTCTGTCTACCGATTATTTTGATCTGAGAGAAGAGAAGGGGCATTTCCGGCTGTTTGATATTGAGCGAAGCGGCAACGTGGAGACGCTCCGGCTGACGGTGGTGGTCGACAACTCCATTGTTGAGATCTTCGCTAATGAGCGCTTCGCTCTGGCATCACAAATCAAGTAAGTACAAGCTATTGTGTCGGCTTAATTGCACCTTTTAAATTCTATTGGAGTCCAATCACAGATACTAATTCCATATCAGGCCATGGTACGCGAACTCAACCAACGTCAGCTTCCTCCACGATGGAGAAGGCGGCGTGACTTTCAGTAACGTGACCATCCATGAAGGCCTTGTCGATGCCTTCCCCACAAGGAGCTGATTCCCAAGCACCTGATAGTCCCTACTCAGCATCGATAATTCGCTGTAATGGAATAGTGTGTGGTAGTGTCAGTGCTCAAACGCCAATCTTGTACCGTCTTCCAAGATGTCGCACAGACTTTCAAGTTGCTTATGAGACGTTCTTAGCTTCTTTTGGCGGAGAAACAAGCCAGTGGAGAGGGAAGCGACAGGTTTATACATCTAAAGTCTTAATTGAGTAATTAAGTTCGATAATCAGCTGATCCATGCAGGGACTGGTGGGCTGAATCAAATGCAACCGATGATGGTTCCGTGCGTGACGCGAATCAACTAATTCTTTCATTCTCTATACATGACCAACCCTACCAATTTGTCGAGGGTAAATCCCTTGGACTTAAGACAATGACTGAAAATCTTCAACTGTGTAGAAGCTCTGATACCGTAACTGTCTAGCTTGGTCCCATGGATGCGTGTGCGCGTATTAGGAAATTGAGGGTTTGCTAAAGTATACTCCGCAAGAGAGGATTCAAAGATTGCCAACTCTGCTTGAAAAAGCCCAAACATCTCACGTAGTTCAGTCTTTTCCCTACTTCGATGTCACGTTGAGGAACAAGCAAAATCGACAGGAGAAATCAGTTGAGCATCGAACACGTTGACTGGTGCGGCCGAATCCTGAAGAGCCGAGTGGGCAGACATAATCACATCAAAGCATAGAACGAGAAAGTATCAAACGCCTACTTGATTGTCGAGGCAAAGAAATATTGGAGGTCTTACTGGATTTGACAAGCTATGTTATTATCCGATATGAGGATACATGGGAAATATTTACAATCAGACAGCCATTCGCTCTGGAACTACAAGAGTAACAGCAAATTTGTCTGGGGATACTATCTACCAAGGAACTGCGACCAAAGCTCAAGGAAGAGGGATAGCCTGCTTGTGGTTGATGAAGAGACCCTCAGGGTCAATGGCAGCCTTGATCTCCTTGAGGCGGTCAAAGTTAGCGCCATAGAGACGAGCGCTCCACTCAGCCTCAGTAAGCTCGGTGTCAGCGTAGTTGACAAAGCCACGCAGGGGCGCGCCGCCGGCGACAAGAGCCTCCTCAAACGGCTTGATGAGGCCCTTCATGTAGGTGGTGCCGTCAGCAGGGTAGCTGGTGACGTCGACAGAGTTAGCCTCCCAGCGGATCAGCCAGAGGTTCTTGCCGTGGGCGTAGGCAGTGTCGGCGTCGGAGATGTCTCGCGAGACACCGCCCCAGAGGTCCAGGAAGCCGGACTTCCTCAGGTCGGTGCGGTTGAAGGCGAGGGTGGTGCTCTCGAAGAGGATCTTGGCCTGCTCGACGGTGAGTGGGTAGTCGGTGGTGGTCGTCAGGGCCTGGGTGTAGAAGGAGCGGCCGCCGAGGCTGCCACCCTCGGGCTGGTTCATGCCCGCGCCGGCGACGGCGACCTCCATGTCCCAGAAGGGGAGCTCGGTCTTGTTGAGACCGGTCGTGCCGGGGGCGATCTCCTCGAGGGCAGAGAGCAGGGGAGCAATGACGGTGTCGAACTCGGCCGGGTTGCCGTAGAAATATCCGGCGCCAGTGTAAGGGGGAGCACTCAGAGACCAGCGGAGGGCGAGCTCGTCGGGGCAGTCCTTGCTGAGGGAGTAGTCCTGGACGGCGACGAGGGCCTTGGCAGCAGCATCGACATCGACGCTGCCGATGGAGACGGTGAAGTTGACGGCAGTGTCGAAGAGGGGCTTGTGGGTGTTGGTGGTGACGGAGAGGATGACACCATACGAGGCACCGGCACCCTGCGCGGCCCAGAAGAGATCGGATCCCTTGGTGGCAGTGACAATAGAGCCGTTGTACAGCATGTATTCAATGGACTCAAGGTTGTCCATGGGCGTGCCAAGATGGCGAGAGCTGGAGCCAAAGCCACCGCCGATGCTGGAGCCGGCGAGACCAACGTGAGCGCCCCGGACGTGGGGGAAGTGGCGGCCTGCAGTGTCCCAGAGATACTTCAGGACGGGCCCGACGTGGGAGCCGCCGCCGTAGGTAACTCGCTGGGTGGCCTCGTCGTAGGAGACGGAGTCGAAAGCAGCCATGCTGATGACCAAGCTACCTGGGTCACCGAAGCCGTAAGCCTGGAAGGAGTGGTGAGCTCCAAGGGCGGTGGCCTTCGCCGAGGCATTGCGAGCACAGTCCAGAGAGAGGGCAACTTGGTCTCTGTCATCGGGGAAGGATATGGCAGCGGGATCGACCTTGAGGCGCTTCTGGAAACCAGTCGTCTCGTTGGCCCAGCTGGGATCGGTGCTTATGATGTTTCGGACACCAGCGGTGTTGAGGCAGTCCTGGAGAGCAATGCCCTTGCTGGCGGTGTCCTGAGCACCAGCCAGAGAGGGAGCAACGCAAAGGAGCGAGGCGACAATGAAGCGCCCAAAGGAGTGTGGTGAAGCCATGGCTGTGATATGTACAGTGTTACAGCCTGGGGAAAGAAGCGAATGTAACTCTGAAATGCTGGTAATGTTTGCACATATTGGGACCGTACTTGTAACAAGGGAGGAGTTCGTCTTATAAGTGATTGGGGGTATAGGCTTCAACCTAGTCATATCCATTAGGGAGGACCCTACGTGCCTATCCGACCTTACCGTCGAAACCCACTACGGCGGACCAACATCTCGCAGCGTCTCTTTGCGAGGGAGATCCGTCTTGGCCGAAATAGCCCTCCTGGCCCCCTGTTCAAAGGTCTGATTTTAGGTTCACCAGCCATAGACTGAGTCAGGGAAATATCTTGGTCGCACTTGTTTAATCATGTTAATCCACCTGATACCCGATCTCGCTTGGTCTGGGCCTGCTCAGCCTCTGGCCTACTCATGAACAGTCTGTATAAGCTTAATCGGGTGATTCACCCCATGGAGCATGTCAATCCCGGCCTGAATGCTTCCGCTACGGGTCCGTCTGCCTTGGGGCCGGAGGCTGTCCCCTTTCCGAGACACCTGACTTGGCGACGACCGTCTTTTAAGGTTTGCGGCACCAAGCTTGAGGTGGAAAGGGGCACAGCGAGATTCTGGAGCGAGGTACCCAGCTGGGGACAAATCGGAAGTGTAAATTTCACAATACAAAACGCTCACGTCTACCCAGTGAGTCTCAGTATCTGTAAAGATGGTAAAGATTTTGATCAATCTTCCATGTTGCAGCTTGAAATACTACAAAAGAGGTGTCGAGTCGTGCGCAACGTTTGGAGTCCGCTCTCTGCCCCTGAGATTGGTTTGTGAGTTTAAAAGGCAATGCGGGTCTCGAATGCGCTATTTGCCTGCTCGATTGGGGCAAGTTCTCTTTTTTTGGTCTTGGGCTCATCTCTCTTCTTTAAGCAACAAAAAGCCAAGACTCGTCAAGCTTATCAATCAGGCACTAATTCCCCTCCCATTACCCGCACCTCTCCCCTTGAATGATAACCTCTTGGCAGAACGTGTTTCCGCAACCTCCTTCGGAAATGTCACGACCTTATCGCCTTCGGGAGCTTTTGCTCGGTAGCAACCATAGCTTTTCCGTGCCTAGCAACACGGCAGACTGGGTTCTACTGCCTCCTCCTTCCTGAAACGGGCAGCATTTGATGGTGTCTGTGATCGCTTGCCTATAAAGCGACTGTAAAACGAGGCGCCCGCGGCTGGCGCTGGCATCCAAAGACCTCTCAGGACACCATCTTCCTCCTTTTCGACTCTGCCAAGCACAAGGCTTGGCCGATTGCGACTGCATAAGCCAATGCAAATAAGGAAGTTGCGGCCTTTTTTGTCATTTGGTACGGGAAAGGCGATTGGACGGAGGCTGGAATAGGACTATGTGCAACGTGAGCTGACTGTGGTAGGCGTTGTTCTACATACTGAGCAAAAATTAGCATCGATTATTAGGTCAATTGGACTCACTAGGATGAAAAGACTCTCAATATGGTATCCATGCGATATACCAGGCCAACACTGAGGGTAACTCCATCATAAAAGTTACAGGTCAAATCCCACGTAGAAGTTCGTATTGACCGCCTTCATGATCTGCAAGCCTGCGACCTCTGACACATGCGACCACAGGCAGTGGAAAATATGGGATCCCGTCCGCTCTCCCCTAATCAAGCCACTGACCGCCGGAGTAGTAGTTGGGTCGGTGACGACCAGCGAATGCCCGGTGTTGCATGTTTAAAACCTTTTCTTTTTCTTCCTTTTGCCTCTTCTCTCAGTCATCTAGCCACGCTTAATGATTTGCCTGTTTGCATTCTGGACTCACGTAATTTGTGCTTACTGATATTTTGCAGAACATCTGACCTAGTCCTGACCCAAACTCGACAGGGGCTTTTCCAGAACTCCTTACCTGAAATTTCCTTCCTCAAGGGGAGAGAAATAAAAAAGGCAACTAGATGAAGTTGCTAAAGGAATCACTAATACAATTAAGTGCTTGAAAGGAATATTCCTAGGGAGATAGGAAAAGAAATCCGTATCAACCAGTCTTTATGCCGAAGCGTAAGCTCAATATCTGATGTCGAAATACTCACCCCTCTGAAGACCAGTTCTCGTAAAGACCCCTTTTCTGTCGAAGACTGCACCTTCGGTTTCGTACGTTGGGCGACGGGCCATCAGAAATCTTGGGTCTTGGAGAAGCCTACTTATGCTGCGCGCAACCGTCGTCATTTCCACAATACTCAACCCTGTCCCATCACAGCCTAAACGCCATAATGGAGGAAACCAGCCCAATTTGCCTGTTGCTGCTCCTCTTCTCCATGTACCTTTGCGCATCTATGACTTCCTGATTCTCCTCCTTCTTGTGCCTTCAACCACTGGTCTCGAGAGACCTTGGCAGCATGGTGAAGCCCACTACTTATTGACCCATCTCCAATGCCATTCGTCACTAACCAAGAATACATTTGCGTTGCGATTCTCTTACACAACATGTCGTCCACCTCCGCTAAGTATCCGATTGCGTGTCTGAACCCAGACAGTTGGAACGACGACGGTAGTGGAACGCCATGTCCAGAGCCTGGCTCCGTCCCACAACAAGACAGATAAGCGAGAAAAGGCAGGCGGTCTTCCTGAACCGTCTCGAGAATTCTCTTGATTGTCAACGGGGAAGTCTTCCAATCCGTGAGCACCAGAGTCGTTTGTTGAGGGTTTGTGGCGTGTGAGACAGATGGTCCGGCAAAATGAAAGACATCGCAGCTCTTCAGACTCGACAGCACCTCGTCTCTTGAAGTTTCAGGCCGCGAGTTTGACAATTGATTTGAGTCGCAAATGGTTTGGATCGCGCCTATTTCGTCCAGCACACTTGGGAGAGGTGGCATTCCTGATGCACTTGACACGCCCACAAGCGCTACTCGCGGGCCGTCAATAGCCTCCCCTTTGTCTGGTCGGCTTCCCCGGCTGAGTATTATGGTCTTTATAGACGAACCATAAGACGAAATAACCCTGTCAAGCGCTGTTGCGGTGCTGTGTTCCGAATGTCGTCCCGCTGCATGCAGAGGGAACGAAACGAGGGGCCCGGTAGGGATCCACCACATACGTGGCCAACCATCGCCATGACGTGGAGGTTCAGTGAATCCTATGTGATTAAGCACAGGCTCGACAAGCACATCCCAAAGCCAGGCAAGGGTAGAGGTCGATTGCGTATGTCCCAGATGTGCGACAATATCGTCTCGAGTTAGCTGTGGAAGCCTCAACAAAGTAATGCCTGATAGTTCGACTATCAGCGCATCGCAGCGATTGAAGCTGACGTTGCAGACTACAATAGGACCACGGCTTGCCGCCTGACGCATTGCAGATTCTGTAGGGGCAAGGAAGAAGCGCTCGAAGCCAGGCTGACGACGAATGTTCTGTAGAACATGATCCATATCAGTCGAACACTTTTGTGCGTTCGTTTCGTCGTCTTTATTTGTCCAGAACACATGTGATCGGTTCAGTTGGCGCCGGAGGGCCACGAATGAAGCAGCCAAACCGGGGTGTTGCTGCTGCAAGGCCGGTAATTCCGTGCACACATCGTCGAAAGAACTAGCCAAGACAAGCCGGCCCGTCTCAAGAGTCTCAAGTACAGAAAAAGCTTTTTGTTCCTGGTTCAGCTGAAATGCAGCGGCCTCAGAAGCGAGTTCAAGGGCTTTTGGAAGCGAAACCTGCGAGAGAAAAGCGAGCATGTCGTCCGAGTGCGCCGACAGCGGGAGTGCTAGTGAGATAGTTTTGGCGACAGCGCGACCAAAGCGAAAACGTGTTCGGTTGGATAAAGCAACAGCGAGTTCGTACGACGTCATGAGAGAGTATATAGGGGCCAGCATGCAGATGGTATATGTCCTGTAGCATGATACCTGGATCATGAATTCCAGAGCTCGCTCCTGGTCCGATCCTTCACCAGATCCAATGTAGTTCCTCTGGATAAGGAATGATGCGAGGCTGCTCTTGCAAATGCAAGAAATCGTCGATGCCCCCCTGCGCCGAAGAACAAAGACCGCTTCGGACAGGGCCGAGTGAGCTTCATCCAGGTCCGCAATTGCCCGTGTTGCCAAGAATCTGAGTTGGAAGAGTGTTCCAATATTCTTCAGTTGCACGGCGTTGTCGTCGGCTGCCATATTAGTAGATGTAGCAAATAGTCGACTAACTCCAATGGCTTCATCTAAATCGGATGAATCACCCCTAGAAGCATACCTGGCACCTAGAAGGTTGGCGAGCACTCGACCCTGGCCGATGGGTGCGTCCTGTCTCGCCACAAAAATAGCTTCTTCAAGATCACCTGGGTCACCTGTTCTCTCATATCGCCTAGTCAACTTTGCCGCGTAATTGCTCACCGATCTCTGACACAGCGCCTTAAGCCTATCGCGAACTTTGGCATATGATTCGCTTCCAGGCTCGAAAACGAGGGAACCCGCTTCAGGGAGGGAGATTGGACAGACATGCTCCTCGTCGTCTTCCCACGGACGGCAAAAGCCAGCGGTGAAACCTGTATCTGAACGCGAGCGGCCTATGTCGTAGAAACACATGATCTCCGCGTCACCCTGGTATCCTAGTGCCTTGTGAAAGTCTCCTGATTGAATAGCGAATTCTTGTGATTTGCTCTTCCCCCGAGAGTCCATGGGAAGGAGTTTCGGCGGACAGTGGTGCATGGCGCTGGCTGGTGGGCTCCCGAAAAAGACGACCCCGTAGACAGAGCAACACAGGCGCTGATCAGCTTCGCTCTTCGATTTCGACAACATGACGAGAGTCTGCAATGTCATCAACGACTTGAAATACAAATTCGGTGTAGAAGAGCTTACATGCTGCACAAGAAGGGCCCCGAATCCGGTTGCAAGGAGGACTATGGGCCTCGCCACTGGTGCTCTGGCCATCGGCTGTAGGCTGTCTCTGAAAGATCTGATAAGCTCCGAAAGGCTTTCCGCAGTGAAATCCTCAGCATTACTCCAATTGTAACCATAAGTCAAGACTCGGGCGATCCGTTTGCTGCCCTTCACAATCAGGTCATGAGGAAGGGCGTCTAGCAACCACATGTGGTTGGTGGGGGCGTGACAGAACGACTCCCACGCATGATCTCCAATGCCTGGTACCGCAATGATACTATTGTTGTCAGCATAGCACATGTGCTGCTCAAATACTGCTCTACTTACTCGACTTCGTGGTCTTTGTTGTGAGGCACGTAAAGTACGGTCATGCCAAGGAAGTCTTCGTCAAGAGACAGCGATTCGGTTTCTTCCGCCTGGAGCTTGATCGACCATCTTTCACCTGGTCGGGTTTGGCCCAGAGGAATGGCCAAATTTCTCACAGCAATGATGCCAGTCTTGAAACCACCCTCAACATCGCATTGCAGAGACCGAATGGCTGGTGCCGATTCGACATCCTGCTTAAGGAGGCAAGATTTCAGCTCGCTCCAAGTCAAATCCCTAGGTATGTTGGAGATCCGAAATATAAGACGTTTCTCAGGGAATTTGGTCTCCATTTTCCTGATCTGCTCGCGCATGATGCGCGGGTCTCTCTCTTCGAATCCCCATCCTGAGAGCGATTGGTGAGATGCACCTGATAAGGAAAAGCAGAAATGGTCCATTTGAACAGTAAGGAGCCAGTAAAGAAGATTGGAGAGGTTCTCCGTGAACACCTGAGTTTCTTCATCAAACGTTCCATCATCGCTGATGGTAAGTCTTCGAAGGCTCTCGAGTAGCGTCTTGTACCAAGCCATTCTTCTGATGACGTAGTCAAGGAGATACTTACGTTCCCCTCGGCATAGTCTGGTCTTTATTGACATCTGTCAGCGAGAGGTCGTCAAAATAGCTAAAGGGAGGTGAAAGGTTACCCATTGGATGCTAACGTTGAACCAGTCGAATAAAGCAAGGCCAGTCGTCAGCTGAGGAAGTTGCCTATCGGGCGCGGTCATCCATTGGAATAGGTCATCACGAGGCCGGTATCTAGAACCGTGCTCGCCCATCACAATTTTTGTGGCCTTGGATTTGCATCGCGGGCACTTCATGCCTTGCTCGTCATGCCACCATTCCATGCCGCAGTTATGACAGTTGACGACTATTCGATCGCCTGTTGCATCCAAACACGACATCTCCCGGGAAATAACGTCCTCAATTTCGTCCTTCCCGAATTGGAGGAGCTGAGTCATTTGTTGTCGTCGGAGGTACGTGTCGTTCTGCGGAATATCATTTTGCTGTCCATCCGGGATCTCTACCCGCAAGGCTCCCTGCTGCAGCTGAAACGACAGGACTTTCTCGTAAAGTCCCACCAAACCAGGATTTTCTTTCTTGACTTTGTCGTAAGCCTCATCCAAAAGATATGCCGGTATTTGACAAGCCGAAAAGTGTTGTAAAACTCCATCACAGGAAGCTGATTTCTGGTGCTGTTCAAGCTCCAATAGAGTACCGCGTTCCATGCTTTTCTTCAAGATCAATTTCACTTCATCCCAGTTCGGTGTCGAAAGATCATCAAGCTCTACATCGAGAGACTGCAAGAAGTTGAATTCGTCCTCAGACCAGTCTTTATCGTGAGCCCGGAATTCATTACCACGGCCATGCCTAGGAGGGTTTTCGAAGAAATCCGTAGACATCTGGGATAGGTCTTCAGGGCCGCTTGGCCGGCGCTGAGGTGTTCCCGGGCTACTCTGTCGCTTCCCTTTTGAGGCCAGTATGCTTTCTAAGGAGACATCGCTTTGTGAGTCTGCGTCAAGATTGTTGACGCTGTCAAATGCTAGGCGCCGCAGATGACTGGCGATGTGCTTGGCTAGCTTGTCCAGCTCTTCGAACTCGCTAGGTCTCTTTGTAGCGGCAGACAGACCCGCCTGGGGATTGTTATCAGGGTCCAGGGAAGAGACATCGTAACTGCATAGAGGACAGATCTTCGGCGGTCTCCGCCTCTGAACTCTGTTGGTTCGGGAAATGGCTTTCTTTACTGCAGGACTGTAGTTGCCGTGGTGAGTTTCCACATGCTGGTCGAACTCAATTTCGTTGTCAAACTCATAAGCTGGCATATCCTTTGGGTGGTCGACATCACATCTCCAATACAACGGCTTATGGATAAGTTGTGGCCACTTAGCTGAGTGTGAATCTCGCATGTGTCTAGCCCATAGATCGAATGTCTCAAATGGTGGCTCGTTGCATTTGACGGAAAGACAGATCAACGGCTTGATGTCTTGGTCTACATGTTTTCTGAAATTTCTTTAGCTTGTGGGCTGAACACTATTGCGATGATGATCTTACTTCCAGTGTCTGGTCTTTACACCAGAGGCTGCGAGAGGTTGAAGACAGAAAGAGCAAGGTCTTTGTGCCTGTCCATCGCGGGCTTTAGGAGGTTCCGGATAGTCGTCTAAGCCCTGTGCCATGAAGGTCGTACTTGCTTTTGAAGAGGATATTATGGATCCAGCGTCGGCTTTTCGGATGCGAGCCAGCAAAGACTGAGTTGGCTTGAAGGTCGTTGCGTTGGTGTCAGAATTAGCAGGTATAGCTTTCAATCCTTTCATCTGAGCCGGCTGTAAAGCGACGTTCTTTGGCCAAGCCTGTCTCACAGGAATTGAGGTAGGTCTTGCGGCAGCAACTACTTCATTGAACCTCACGCCCGGAGACGGTGTCTTGCTCACGTCCAAAGAAGTGCTGGACTCCTTTTGCTTCTTCATTGACTGACCCTCCAATTTCATTTGGTGTCGGCGGAGGTATCGTAGGCGTTGTCGACGCGCTGCCATGGACAAGGCTAACTGTTCTTTCAAGGAGGGCGGAATGGTTTTGTATCTGAACTGGATGATCTGTCTGGCGAATTCCGCGTAATCATCGTCTCCGTGCTTTTCGGTGAACGCCTTGACCCGTCTGTCGATTCCCGTGGCAGATTGTCTTCGAATGGCTGAAGCAAGCTTTTGAAGCCTATTAATAGCAGACTCCACCCCATTTAGAGCCTCCGAGGCGGTTCCTTGAAGCTTTCGATTATTCTCGAGGGCTGACGAAATAGATATATGTTGCACCGAGTGAGCAGCGGATTGAGAATTAACTACAATTGGCTTATTAAGGAGATAAACTCATGAGGCCCAGCATAAAGACGTACCAAATTCGAGGTTTGTTCGCATCAACACGAGCAACTGAATTACAAGATTGCGAATGTCATCACAGTACTCGAGTCTTTTGTCAAGAGACGCATTGTAGCTTGCGAAGACGCCCAAGTGGGAGCTCCAGATACGAAACCTCTCGTGTTGGAGTTCTGCCTTCTCGCCTGTCTCGGAGGGCAGGAAATGCGGCGTGGTGTAGCATTTCAAAAAGAGATCTTCACAGGTGAGAGCGAGGCCATAAATTTCTCGTTTCTCACTCCCAGATGAGGCCATGAGGCATGAAAAGAACGATCTGGTATGACTTGAAAATCTGATTACTGCTTGATTCCGGCGCTGTTCTTGAGGGCTTGTGTTGTTGGCAACACCGGTGGCGGAGGGGGGCTGGAGCAAGATATGGTGCGAATGGCAGTTGCAGCGGGGCATAGCCACTGTGTGCTTCAACAAATCAACACCGTGCCAAAGGTACCCTCTATGCAGGCATTCACAAGCGAATCATCGAATAATCCCAATTGAGGAGCGGGCCTCTGCATCCGGTAGCGGCATGCCTGGGCCATCGAGCACATAATTTGCCCCTCTCCCAAATTTGCGGCGGGTGCGATGTACTCACTTCCTCACGGCAGCAACATTTCGCACTCGCTGACTAACACCAGAGCTTGAAGTAGCTGAAAGCAGTATGAGTCGATTCGAATTTCATAACCTATGGCTTTTAGCCAATATCATACCAAGCATTGCGCAATCCATCGCGAAGCAGCTGTTCGACGACTTCCGATCCGGGAAAATCTCAAGTCTTAATGTACACAACACTCTCTGCCTCTTCATGAACGGGGTTCATACCATACCTATATATCTACCACGAGAAAGCGACTTCACACAGGAAAGCTTTACATATTTTTCTCAGAGGCTCGAACGTGTTCTTGGACTGCTCGAGAGCTTGGTCTGCGAAGACATTCTCTGGGAGTGTCCGATCCGTGTTGCGGATGACGAAACTTATCGATGTAAGTCACAAGAGATCAAGAGCGGGACAGAAAAAACACAAGTTTTATCATCGGAAGCCGATTAAGACCCTGACCCTATGAGAGAACTACACCCGCAATTCAAAGTTAAAATAAATTCTGTGATGGAAGATTTGCGCTAACAACAATGAGTAAGCACCTGCGAATCCAACATCATCACAATATCCAAAATTAGAGGCTCTGTCGAGACGAATCTCGCAAAATTTGGAGAACTCGTCCAATCCATCGGCATTTCTGCGTCTTCCGAGTACATCTAAAGACGCTGAAGAAGCAGATAGGATTGTCACCGAGTTCAATGACAGCAACTACTTGCAGACGCAAACAACCATGGCTGATCCGAAACCCATGCGAGCCCCTGCGGTGTCACGCATGAAATTACCCAGCACGGAATCAAAGACGACGAGTAGCTCGCAGAACTTTTTGACCGGTCTGTGGAAGTCATTTACAAAAAATATGAACACAACGGGGTGCACATCCACCCACCTCGCGAAGATTCAAATTCGCCATCCTGGACAGGTTGTCCTGAAGAGTGACGAAACCGAGCACGATATTTTCGTTTCGTGTTGCCCCAAGCCAGATAAGTGGCAGGCAACAAAATGTGAGGTAGTTTCGAGAATGTAAGCATCCCCATTCCTCGGTGAGGTCGATTTTAACTTCTCCCGCAAAGATCCCCAAATCCAGGTCTGAAGAGGGTCAGGGATATTTGCAAGGTAATCCGTGGCTCTCTTAAGGATGGAAAGACACTCAAGATCGTGATACATGACGACGAGATTAGCCGGGATCTCCCTGCTGCCAAACGCATCAAGTTCCCCCAGGTGCTTCCCACATTACCACTGGATACCATACTTCGCGACGACAACCATCCCCTGAGGACATACCACAAGATTATTTTAGCACTAAACCTTTCTCATGGCCTCTCTAGGATGTACTGCAGCGAAATGAGCGCCGAGTGGACTTCTAGAGACATTCTCTTTCTCTTCAATCCAGACGACTGCGCAATTAACCAGGCATACAACCCTTACGTGCCTTATTCGCTGTCTCATCAGGTACATCAGAGGGACTCAGAGTTCGCAGGCACCAGGAAGCTGTCTCTTCTGATTGCATTTGCGAAATTACTTATCGAGATTGCTCTGGGCAGGATCCTTGAAGACTCCGAACTCAGTGAATATCCCCGAGCGGACGTAGCACTCTGGGCAATCATAGGCGAGCAAGAGGATGAGATGAGGGAAAATTTACCATCCGGATATGTTGAAGCAATAGAAGCGTGTCTTCAAGCTAATCAAGATGATGATTATGACGAAGAATCGGACGACGATGAAGAGCTTGATGAAGGCAACCGCATTCAGGAAGTCCTCACATCTGTGATCGAAAGCCTTGAAGACAGCAGGATCGGCTTTCTCGGTGAAAGACAAAAGCAAAAGCCCGAGTTTGACCCGAACTTCCCGAAAGTAATAAAGGTCTCTCGCAGTCTGCTGAGGCAGTCTGAGTCCCCAGGAGGCAACAAACCCCAGCAGCCACGTCATAGAAACCCTCTACTGGCAACTGACATCGCCAATGATGGTTCCGCCGAGTCTCTTAGCCAGTTGTTCGACGGCAGCAACCACTGCCTCAAGAGCACGGATGATAAGTACGCTTCACACAAGTTTGTGTCCTTCCAACATGTAAGACTAACGCATTTAAGGGCTATACTGGCTGAGAAATTCCTGAGCCTAGTTAAGGGCTTTCACGAAACTCACATTGAAACCCTGCATACAAAAAGAAGGATCCGCATCGCGATCCTAGACACCGGCATTGATGAGTCAAACACTTTCATCCGCGGCTTATGCAAGACCATGAGAAAATCCAAGAATCATTACCCATTCAGAGAAATCAAATCATTCATAGGAGGGTCTGGCCTGGACGAGTTCGGCCACGGCACCAACGTGGCTGCTCTGGTGTTGAGGGTGGCTCCTGAGGCCGATCTCTACATAGCGCAGATCTCAAAGAGCAAGGAGGAGGCAAACAAAAGTCAGATTGTTGAGGTACGCATTATTATCGCCCCCGATGCCGTCAGCTTCGCCCTACGAACCTAAGCTCTACGAAACTGAACTATTCGATAGGCAATTGAATGGGCACGGAAGTCTGAAGTCGACATCATCAGCATGTCTTTCGGCATGTCTGAAGATTGCGATGAGATCGACAAAGCAATTGGACGAGCAGAAAACGACAACATCATTATTTTTGCTGCCGCATCCAACTGTGGAGGAAACGAGCGGAGAGCTTTTCCTGCAAGAATGGACAAAGTCATCTGTGTACACTCGTCTGATGGAGAAGGTGTCACCAGCGGGTTCAATCCTTCTCCCAATTGCGACCGCGTGAACTTTACCACGCTTGGAGAGGGGATTGAATCGGTCTGGGAGGATGGGGTCTACCTGTCTGGTACGTCATATGCCACACCCATAGCCGCTGGCCTCGCTGCCAACGTATTGCGGTATGTTGAGAACTGTCCATCCCCACTATTGGGAGACAGGCAGCGAAGAAATGCATTTACTCGCGTGGGCGCGATGAGCATCCTGGTATCCATGTCGGAAAAGAGGGGAGAGTTTTATTACGTTACCCCTTGGAGAAGAATATGGGCTCTAGAAGAGGGCGAAAAAGAGGACGTGATTGCTTTTAGAATTTCTGAAGCTTTGAAATACGACAGATAGCACATAATTTAGGCGCAGAGAAGCTTCACAATAGGACAAACCAGGTTCCAAAGGGCTGTGATCATGAAATTAACATGACTCTAGGCAGAAATCGGAAGAATCCATCTCGCCTCTTCCTCGCCGTCATCCTCATTTTGGCATGTCGTCAGCTTCACCTCCTGTGATACATCTTCCTCCCGAACGTCGTCACTAGTCTGAAGCTCTACGTCCGGTATCTCCTTAGCCTGCGCACCATCATGCATTACCACATTCTTGTTGTGAGCCTTGTTCCTGATGTTATCCTTCTGATACCAAATCTTCCTGACGCGAAAGGCCACGATGAAGTCGGTAGACCCTTCCCAGACTTCGCTTTCTGACTCTTCTCTGGTAAATTCAACATTGCCCTCGATGTTGATGGGGCCTCCGGGGGGGTTGAGGCCATCGTTCAACTTCAGATTTCGGTTTCGACTGCTGCTGCTCTGCAAACTGGCACCGCGACCTATTTTGAACCCTGTCACCATGAACAAAGGCTCTTTAAATCGACAGCCCTTCATGTATCTGGAAACTTCAGGTAGCCCCATACTCTCCGCAATGTATTCCGCCGTAGGATCGAATGTCATGGTTTCCAGTGTCTTGCAAGAGAGCGTGTCGTTGTTGTCCTTCTTGTTGTAAATGCTGGCCCCTGCGCCGACACCAAAGAGCCCAATGACTTTGGCGAACCAGCCAAGCTCGCCAGAGACGAGTCTGCTGCGGGATGACTGAAATCCATCCTTGATGTCCACCTTATTGAGAAGCTCTGTGGGTATGTCGAGAATCCCACGGCGATTGACGGGTACGAATTCCGTCAGATCATCTAGGAGATGACCAAGTTTGATTGGCCCATCTGGCGGCGGCGCTGTAGTCCAGTTAGGGGCAAGAATATAAGTTTTCACCATTTTCGGCTGAGGTGAAGAAAATTGTGAAGGTAACGGGTAGTATCATACGTTTAGGCGAGGGACGGGCTAAGGCGTGAGAATGTACTACTTCTCGCCGAGGTGAAGAAAAATACGAAGCCAACGAACAGTACCATGCAGTTAGGCGAGAGAGGGGAGCTGGAAGCTGACTGGATCTGAAAAATTCTTGGCGCAAGCAGGCAGGTCCCGCAGTTAGGATACACCGAGCACAGTGCACACTAGACGTAGCATTATTGGAACAAAATAAGTGTATGGTTTCATCAGAATGGATCGGTGAGGCAGCAATGCGTCGGGAGAGTGTCCTCAATAGTCCGGGCGTCCAGCGACGACACCCTCCGCAGCCAGCTGAAAGTCCCTGATTCAGCGAACTCCACCACGTTCTGCGACCTTGAAGGGTCACAAGAGGATCTGCAGCTCAGCATTCATGGCTTCGAATCCAACATGGCCCAAGTAGCGGTGTTATAGCACAACGAAATATCTATGATAGTACTTGTTTTCTTATAATCCCTTGGAAATAGGCGGCTTATAAGCGATTTATATATGATACATAAACCAACAGACTCCCGCCCTGTTGAGTGCCATATTGTACCACGATTTCGGGGAGTCAAAACCTATCTCTGTAAGTATACAAGGGAATGAGGAAGTCGCTTCCCACTTACTGCCAGAACCAGTCCGGTATTGCTTCGATTCACAACACAGCACAGAACAATAGACACAGAAACAGTTCAATAATATGTTCTTTCATTCCCAATCATTACATATAAAATTCTCAGATCTCATCACCTCCAGTCCGACAACGGATCCGCCCTTTTCTTGGTATTTATGTACACGACAAAAACTTCATAAACGAAACCACCCTTTCCCAAAATGGTTATAACCCAACTCCCAATTCAAAACTCCAGCCTCCCTTTTTGGCAGCCCCCGTATGTGTGTGTGGGGCTAGGCGAAGACGACGCGCTTATCGGCTGGTGTCAACGACATAGCGACCGACAATGGTGCCCTCGGCCATCTTGTCAAAGATGCTCTGCAGCTCGCTGAGGCCGACGGTCTTGAAGGGGGCGTTGACGAGGCCGCGCGCGAAGAAGTCGAGCGCCTCGGCCGTGTCCTGGCGGTTGCCGACGTACGAGCCCTTGATGGTGATCATGCGGACGACGGACTCGAAAACGGGGGCCGAGATGCGGGCGCCGGCGGGCAGGCCGATGCAGATGACGGAGCCGCGGGGCCGGATGTAGTCGGCGGCCTGCTGGAAGGGCTTCTCGGAGACGGCGAGGAGGATGGAGGCGTGGGGGCCCAGGCCGTCGGGGGTGGCGGCTTTCACGTCGGCGACGAGGTCCTTGGAGGTGAAGAAGTCGACGTAGGCCGACGCGCCCAGCTCCTTGGTCGCCTTGCCCTTCTCCTCGCCGCCGTCGATGGCGATGGTGTGGATGCCCATGGCCTTGCAGTACTGCAGGGCCATGTTGCCCAGGCCGCCGCCGGCTCCGGCGATGGCAATCCACTGGCCCGCGCGGACTCCGGACTCCTTGATGCCCTTGTAGACGGTGATACCCGCGCACAGGACCGGCGCGACGGCCTCGAGGCTCACGCCCTTGGGGATGCGGGCCACGTGGGCGGCCTTGGCGACGGCGTACTGCTGGAAGGAGCCGTCGACGGTGTAGCCCGAGAGCTGGGCGTCGGCGCAGAGGGGCTCGTCGGCGGTCATGCAGTACGAGCACGACAGACAGGAGCCGTTGAGCCACTTGATACCGACCTCGTCGCCCTCCTTCAGGTCGTTGACCAGCTCGCCCTTGGCGACGACGACACCGGCACCCTCGTGGCCGCCGACCAGGGGCATCTTGACGGGCAGGGGCCAGTCGCCCTTCATGGCGTGCAGGTCGGTGTGGCACACACCAGAGAACTTGACGTTGACCAGGACCTCATCGGGGCCGGGCTTGGCGACGGGGATCTTCTTGTACTCAAGAGCTGCGGGTTGGTGTTAGCTGGGATCAATTGGGTTGGAGAGGCGGGAGAGAATTGTGGATTTTGGGTTGGAGATCTGCACAGAGTGGACGGGCCGACTCGTGTGGAGGGGCATGGAGGGGCATGGAGGGGTTAGGATGGATGAAGTCAAACTTACGTCCGCCGACCTGCTTGCAGACCTGCGCCCACTGCTCAGTTGGAATCTGGACACCCATGTTGTTTGTGTGTGGTGAAGTGTAGATGTCGTGGGTTGCTAAGGTGGCGGTGATATCAGAACCGTGGTGGTGCTGGTGTGTACAAGCGGCTGAGTGGTTCCTTAGGTTTAGGAAGGGCTTGGTATTCTTAGGGTTGTGGTGATGATTGATGATGAGAGAAGAGGTCGAGGGCAGAAGGTGAGGCCGGAGGGCTTGGACAGATTTATATCTCTGCTGTCGAAGGGCAAGGTGGGGAAGGCGCGCTGTAAAGATCGGTGGTTTGGTGGCGGCGACCAGGTAGGAGGAGGAGGTGATGGACGACAGGGTTGGCAGGGGAGACGCGCGGGAAGCTCGAGCTCGATACATGGTTGCGTGCAGGTGCGGGCGGTAGCGGGCTGGTGCGGGCTGGTCTGACTACCTAGCTTAGGCTTGCTTGGTTGGACCTGGACCTGGACCGTGTGTCACTTGGTGTCACTGCTTGGTTGGAGAAGGCTGTTTGGAGTACCTGCTGTGCTGTAGGTATGACGATCTTTTGGGCCTGGGTCTCGGTCTAGGGGTTCCCTGGTTCGTGCTCGGCTGGTTGCATGCAGCAATGCAGTGGATTTGCAGGTTGTGACCCAGAAAATCGATACGGGGACAGATACGGTACGGTATGGTAATTGCCTGACGGGCTTGCTGCGGTGGAACAGTAACAGTATCGACAGGGACAAAGCTCAAGCTTAAGCTCGGTGTACAACATCGACAGGCGAGACAGGAAAACTAGGAAGACAGGTGGAGGGGCCCGACAAAGTGGCGCTCGCCGGGAATTGAGACGTACAAAACAATGCCACCGGAGAAATCCCGCTGGCTTCTCCCCGGAGATCTGATGATGCTGGTGTACCGTGACGAGACTCGAGCCCGGCCATTGCACGTCTGCGTCGTACGATTCCCACGCGTGGTGGGGCTCCCGTCAGAAGTCACCTCACCCGTTCCCTCTGCCCAGCCCCGGTTGGCGCACCCCTGGCACAGTCAGTCAGCCAGCCCTGTCATGCCGTGTCGTGTCCTGTCCTCTCGAAGCAAATACCCAACCCACCGTGCTACTACCATCCTAGGTAAATACGTACCTATGGTATCCGTACACGGGCCAAGGGGGGTTCGTGGCATGGTGCGGCGTGGTAGTGTAGGGTCAGGCCATTACCCGCGGATGCTCTCCTGGGCGTTACCGACGTACGTACCAGCCTGCTGGGATTCTAGAACAAATGGACAGGCACGTTGCTCCCATCTGCCTGTCACTTGTGACGATGCAACACACACACCCTCTCACACACACTCACTGTCTCTCTCTCTCACACACCGCGGCTCAGCTCCGGTCAAAAGGCTCGCTGCAACCGTGAATGTCACCTTGTCTGCGACTCTTCCGAGGCTGCGTCTGACTGGGAAGGCCATCTGTCCGATGTTTGGGGTAGCTTCAGCTCAAACGGCCTGCCGCAACTCAAATGCACGAACATGAGCCATAGCTGCGGTACCGCAGCCAGCCGTAGGTGGCATGCAGATGCATAGGGCCGGTGCATTTGACACGAACGTGCTTTGTCGTGGACTGTAACACGGCGTCCAGGCGGTTGTCCTAGCGCGGGAGGCGGCCTTACGAGCCGGACTGGCGGAGCCGCAGGTGAATGACTTGGGACAGACATGTCAAGTCTAATGTGGAACGTGGGCGTGTGCCTGACTGAGATATTTTGCTACTGATGCGAGGTGACGCTGGCCACGAGCGCGGTGGGCGTTTCGATGCGGCTCCGACAATCAGACTAGCAGCGCAACGCTACAGAGTGCTACCTGGTTGTAACTAGCCCATTCGGACCACGGGCGGATGTTGTAGGAGGGAAGAGCTGGCAGAGACAGGCAAGCGTGGCAGGGGTGGATGGATGCTTCGGAATTGGGAGGAGCCAGGGCCCAGGCCCCCGCTGTCAAAGGCAGAAGGAACCAATCAGTACCCCCTACAGCAGCCCGTTTTAGACTGACAGAGGGAAGGTGCAGCGTGGTTCCAGTGTGGGATGTGGCTTGATTGTTTTGTTCCTGCCATTACTGAGATCATCATGCCAGGCTGCAGGGGCAGGCAAGGAGCATCAGCAAGCAGGCAAGGCAAAAGGCAGACAACAACCTCTCCGCCGGTTAACGGCCGTAGCCGTGGCGTGTTTTCGCAGCAAATATTTTTCTGGCCCCCTTCCCTCAATTAAACCGCCAACTGCCACTCGCTGCTTTCCTCGCTTGAGCGAATTTCATGTTCCCTCGTCCTCACCAGCATTTGTTTCGGGGCTGCAACTAACTCTGACTCAAAAGGTGCTGTGCTGAGCGGCAACGTGTCCGTGGTGTGGTTGGTGGCGAGCTGCATCATTCCATAAGAACTCCACGATCGGGGCTCCCTGTTGGGTCGTATTCCTTTGTCGGAGCTGCATTCTCTCAGGGGCTGCAGTCGAAGGAGCCATGTCTCGCCAGGGAGCTATGGCCGTCTGGCTACCTGCCCCTCTGCCCCTCCATCCTTCGACCCCTCTCTGACCAACGACTCAGGCGACTCGAGCTTCCATCGTCATCTAAGCGAGCCGTCAGCCCGGCATGCCGGCATACCGGCCGGGCTGTGATGCAGCCCCGATAGCTTACTTACTCGTGATTGACACGCTGCCATGGCAGGCACGCAGGCACGGCAGCGATCATTGCAGTATCTCAACTATTCAGTTGGGCTGCCAAGTAGATAACCTTGCAGTTTGGCAGATCCGAGGCGATTAATATGGGACTGTACTGCTGTTACGTGGCCAGTTTGGGCATCCAACATCGATCGTCGATTCCTTGATCCGAGATTATCAAGTTGAATGGCAAATCAGCTGGCTGCACTGGACTCTCGGTGAAGCAAACATGCGAAACAGGATGGCTGGGGGTACTGCATTTGTGCAAAACTCTCCCGAGGTTATCGACATCAAGCGCGCATACACCGAACGAGTGCACAAAATGACACCTGCACTGAGCTCTACTGCGTTTGGGCACAGTACTGGCTGACAAGGGCATGCCGGTCCCACCCCACGGGGAAGCAAACCACAGCGAACCTATTCCCCAACCGTGCCCACATCTCGCTCTCACGCTTCCCCACCGCCATCCAGCACATGTCCCTACCCTGCTCCTGTGGCACCTGGGGGAAAGGATATGCGGATCATGGACGAGCGGAAGCATGCAGCAGCCAGCCAGCTGAGAATGTAGCTAATAAAGCTTCGTCCGGGGCCCACAAGCGACATCATGCATGCATACAACTCGCCTTGGAAACACCCCGACACGGTCGACTGAATTCCCTCCCGCCTCCGCCAGGGCCATTGGCGTCCGGGTGCGGCTCCGCCGGGGGAAAGGGGCGCGCTTGAAAGTGAGGCTAAGAAAGATAGGCGCCCATTTGACACCAGCGATCCGGGGCCAGCTGTGCGGTTGTAGAGAACCGCCGGCCGGGCGGGGTTCAAGGGTCCTCCTCGGAGGGGAGTTGATCAGACGCAACAATCAGGCCATTCCCCAGACACGTCCTGTCCATCCCCCTCTCTTCCTCCCCCGCTAGCCCTCTTGCCCCGGATCCGAATCGTTGGGAAGAACTCATGTAGAACCACCTTATGCAACGCACGTCCCTGCCTGCCCTCGTGTCTGTGTTCGTTCGTCTACCCCAGACAGATTGTGACGCCAGATTCCTGTGTGCGGGTTTGGGGGGCTATCTGCGGCTGGGCTAAAATGGTGTGGCAGATGTGCGGATCCGGGTCTTGGGGGCCGCATGTTGTGCCGACTGGACTAACCTAGTTGCTGTGTGATTAAACGACATCTATGAGCCCAGAGATGGGACCGATATGTACCAGGCTTTTTGGTTAACGTACTGCTAATGTGTCTCACAGATCGTGGATCGTCACTAGGCTCCTCTGAACTTGCACAACGAGACTGATATAGCATTGCAGCGGGCTAGACAGACTATCATGCTATCTGCAAGTTTGGCGCTGATGATGGTCCAGAAGTACAGACTCGTCCATAACGCACTGGACGCAATGGTCGATACGGCTGCTGACCATACGTGTAATAAGTATGCTGATATGATGATCACCCAAGCAGTCTTGCTCTCGTGTGCAGGGCTTGAAGAATCGTTGGTTCTGAGGCCTACACACTCTGTTAACATGATCCACGAGAACACAGCTGAAATAGAAAGGTTGGTTAGTTGCGGCATGATCAGGATCTGGCAAAGGCTCTGCTTGGACGACGACGAGATAACAACTGCAGCCGCCGACATTAGCCCTGGAGCTCTCCCGCTTCAGTCTCACGGCTCGGTATTGGATGACACGTCTTTTCGCCATCGCCGAGACAACCCCCAGCTGACCTTCACAAGAAAGACGCAGACGGCGTCATCTGGTGAGTCCTCATGGTTCTACGAGAACGCAAAAAGCTGGCGCTATCTGATCCAAGCCTGTTAGAAGTTGAGGGTAGGCTGGTAAAAATTCCGAAGACCTTGGAGGATCTTTAGAAGGACATGCTGCAGATGTTTAGTTGCGGCTCAAGTGCTGTGACTCGGGGCAAGCGCATCATGTGTTCTCACGGTTGACCTTCTCCACTACGACCCTCAACCTATCCGAGCTGCGAGATACTCTTGCCATGTTTTATTGATAAGAGGAGGTGACTGAGACAGAGGCGTCTTTAGACGAGGATGAAGTTCTGCACCCAAAGTCACAGTTAAAACCCATCATGGACAAGACTAATGGCTCTTTGTGAGGCTTCCAAGGTTTATCGGGATTCTATCTTGAAGGCCCGCACGGATGGGATTACTTCTACCTAACGGGCAACTGAGGCCGGGGAACTCCGTCAAGTTGACCCATCACACGGCGAGGGACTTCTTCATCGACAGACTCTCCAAGCGCATTCCAGCCCTCGAGGAGATGGCTGTGTTGGAATCAATTTGCACCTCCTGTATAAGTTACCTGTCTCTGACCCTCCTCCCGAACTTCGAGAGTTGTCAAGACGAAGCTGCTCTGACACATCACCTGGAAGACAGACCCCTGTGGCACTACACGCTGAATACATTATTTACCGTCATCGAGAAGCCAGCAATGGACGAGCAGGGGCGGGAAAGACTCTATTACAGACTCGAGCGCTATTTTACCAGGACGGGCTACAACTGTTGCGCTGCTCGTGCGTAACGGCTGCTGAATGATTGCATGCCACAAGCCTCATATCCTGACCTGACTGCCTCGGCAGTTGGTTCCTGAGTACGCCTTCTATTTTTAGATGACCTCGTCTAGTTAGAGTTTTGTAAGGTGACGGAATTGGTTTCTGCATCTGCTGGTCGCATATCAGTGATTCACTCCTTTCGTGTCCAGGACAACGACAAGACATGAAAGCTGTCCTTGAAAGATGGAGAAATGAAAAGCCTACCAAAGATGGCATTGAATTTGCTCTGTAACAAGGACTGACGGCAGTGTCAACGCTTGATGATAAGCATAAATGCATGCTTTGCAACATTGCGCTTTGCAGTCAGCTAACTCCACACAAGGCCTCCAGATACGCAAGATCCTACTCTACAGGGCCTCTAACATGTAAAGGCCAGTAGCCCTGCACTTGCTTTTGTCTGACCGTAGGAGACTTGGGACTTGGGACCCCAGATGCATATCCAGAACAAGCTGCATTGGGATCTTAAGCTTTAGACGCGTGATGGTACGGAGTTGAACTTCATTGAATACTTGTAAATGCGAAAAATTGTTTTATTCAGTTTGCACGCAAGAATTAAGATGCGCATTAATGGTCTATCAATTTCAAGTTGAGCTTTATAGAGAGGGTTCGAAAAGTGGGAGTTTGTGTGGAAATGGGGGTAGCGGAATTCAGGTCGGGGATGTTACTGGATAGGTCGTTTCTGTGAATTTTCGAGCTGCTTTATATACATTGGGACGTAGTCCTACTCAGGGGGAAACATGAAACTTGAATTCACCGCAAGGCGACCATTTACACCGTGCGATCACCCAAAGGAGTTCCCCCGATTCATATACAACACCCCCCTTCACGCCTCCACCCCGCGCCCAAGCATAATTCCCCGGCCGCCCCATCGCTACTCTCAGCTCCCACGTCCCCGGGCTTTCCAACTCACTCCCTTATCTGCATCTAAGGATGCTGCCACACCATCAGGCCATTCTGGGTGCTGAAGTTATCCGGCTGTCCGACGGTACAGTCGCTCTTCGGACTGATGTAATAGCAGACGACGCCGTAGATGCATACGGTCAGGGTGCTGCCGGAAGTGTTCTCCAACGCAATGGTTGAGTCCGACACCGTCATAGTGGCCCAGCCTGGAGCAGAGGCAACCTGCTTGTTGCCGCTCTGGGTGAAGCTGACGCTGGCGACTTGTCCGCAGCCCGCGCAGCCTGACTCGGCGACGCAGGTATCGGTCGCCAAAGCGGCCGGGAGAAGGAGGGAGATGGCGAGGAGAGACTTCATTGTAAAGTTTCGGGCCCGAAAATATCGAGAGAGGGTGACAGATAGTTAGGGACTAATCTCGGGGGCATGAGAAGAGAGGATGATATTTGTGAGTTTAACGTCGGAACAGTGGCCCTCTTTATAACCGGAACATTCAAGTGCGCCCATCTTCTCGGATCTCGGACAATCAATGCCTTTGTGGCCCCTCAATCATGAAAAGAGACGTAGTTCTCATATGATTCTCGGCCGGGATTACGTCTCAAAATAGCAAGAGCTTTCAATTTGGGTTATCAAGTCCGTTAAAAAGGTTCATGGCTAAATTCCAAAAGCAACAGTGCCCATAAACAATGTCACTCACTAAGGAGCCCGCCCTGAAATGGAAGGAAAAGCGCGGATGAGTGGGGTAGATTGATACAAATGGAGCAGGTTGTGTTGGCAAAAGAGGAGAATGAGGTGACTTTCGGTGTTAGAACTGACACCTCCCTAGAGCCTAGTAACCTGCAAACGACTCTCTAGTCCGGCACAGACCCCGAAAACCAGAAACAACACTCAGGTACCACTTCGGGGGTAATTTCTGGCGTCATGCAGCCGCCAAAGGGTCATCACTTTATCATAACAGGTTTTCGAGCATCTTACCAAAAGGCTTCTTACAATTTGTAATTACCAGGAAGATCCTGTCCGTTTCAGGGGCTTGGCAATGATCATGTAGCACTGATCGCTCCATCACACAGAGATTTGATTAAGCTTAACCAGCCTAACCCGATAGAGAGATGACAGGTGATCTACCGCGCGCTGTTTACTTCTGAAAATGAAACGTAGACCGACTACCGGTACTCCTGTGGTCTTTTCCTCCTGTCCTCCTGGCTTCGCGTCCCCACATTCCCCGCTTGATTCAACCGTACTTCGTACTTCGTACTTCGTATAATTGTTCCTTCTCCTCTTTTTCGCAAGCAGGCAGATTTCAAGGGTGTATTGATGGGCGATTGGACTTTACCGCCAGAGCACTTGAGGCACCAGTATTTCCAGATCGAGTCCAATCAGCAGCATAGAAATTTGCAGCGGTGTCGGAGTTAGAGGTAATAGGGGTATGGGCCGCAAGCGATAGCTTCAAGGTTCCAAATAGAGAGGAGTCAAGACACAAGGCGATATAGCGCAGGAGAACTTGTTCGGAAGCGAAGTCAACCTCGCCTTGATCGCTAGGGCCACGAGATCGCTATAGTTAATCTAAGTCGCACGTAACTGAGGGCGAGCGGGAAGAATATATGAGTAGATTAGCGGGATAGTGCGTTACCAGACTACACTCAGGTCAATATGGTCTATAGCTTGTATTAACCTCTTAGTTGGGAATCATATGGCCGGGCGGAAACCAGGAAGCTTGGAGACTGTGTTGTGGATAGAAGCTGGAGTGAGGAGCTTTCCAACATAACATCCGTAGCAGATGGATACCTGGATAAGGAATTCATTTAGTATTCCACTTACCGACCAGTTCGACGACTCTTGTATCTTAAGCGTAGATCTTGCCACCTCTACAGGTGTGTTCAGACAGCCTTATAGCTTTCCAGCTTTTATAGCTTAAGATCAGAGCGAGCTCGCCCACTCTTTCATTATGCCACCCCGAGCACCGCTCGTTCCTGCTATCACAGCGACAGATGACCAGCATGTCACAAATCGCGTAGTACGTGTTGTTCACTGTAAATTACTTTTGAAAAATTTGAGTAAATTCTTGAAAAACTCGAAATTCGTGATTCAGAAATCGACCTAGGCCCATTCAAGTTGGTCATCCCAATCCATCATATCGCATTGGTATACTCATGCGCTCCCATGACATTGGCCATATCCAAATGAATACGTATTCATTGACGCCGCTTTCTGGCGTGAATTTGCGCAGACTTGTATGGTTGTTTGATTAGCTTTACACATCTTTCACAGACATAATTTTCCTAGAGGCTCGGGCACCCACCTCAGTAGGCAGAGAACCTCTTCGTTTGTCCAAATCCGATATAACAGGCGCTTAGCAAACGCATGCTTCGGCGGAGCTGTCGCAGCAGCACCCATCACCACAGCTCCACTTTTCGGCCGGGCAATCTAAGGTGAACGAACAAGCCGCCGAGACAGATTGTGCCGCAAGGAGCATGGCGACGGCGGTGTAGAGGCTCTTGTGGATCTGCATTTTCGTGGGTTTGAAGGAAGAATAATCCGGTGGCAGGTAAGTTATTGAGAGTGTATAGGCTCGTGGAATTTACAGTTGCTCCTGAACGATTTCTAAACGCTGTTGTCACGTCATGGATACACGTACGGATGTGATGTTCAACTTATACCTCTTTTACAGCCCAAGAGAGACAACGTATTACCTACCGGGTTGATAAAAGACCTCAACCCCCTTACATACGGGAACCATTTTCCGTAGTCTTGACTCATATCAAGATGGGTCATGATGACTCGGACAGAACAACTAATTTCCAATCAGCGGGACTGCTATTCCTCACGTTCTATAGAGACTGAAGACTACGTCATGTGCGTTATAAAGATCACCATCTCCGGCCTTGGCCCAGCTCCGCAAGAGGGTACTTCTCTCCTGATTAATGTCACGGCACGTCCCAGTGCAGGTCATTTTGCACTTCTAGGATACACTCCCTGCGGGGCTGCCAAGCATTCAGAGTGGCTCCAGTAAAGACTTTGCGTGGCGGATAGTTTCACTTGATCCTGTCCTCTCTTATTCTCTTGGTATCGCGTGTCTTTGGGTCAGAAGCGTGTAGTGAAGTGCTGCGACTCTTTTATTGTACCGACTGCGAAAATTACCACGTATGAGTTTGGAACTATTTTCTACTCACCGCTAGTTGGGATCCCAAGTCAGTAGGTATTTTTATCCTCCAAAAGATCTGAAAGTTCTTTGATCAATGTGATGAGAGCGTGTAGTTGATCATCTCTAAAACAAAAACAAGGAAACTGGTCTATACCCAACCAGAAACAGATTCAGATTGTAAATGCTTAGTTTCTTACGTCTCAGTTGATGTTACGCAAGTATGCAGAGTAGTATCAAGTAATGCAAGACACGCATGCTACTGCGCAATTCGCATGTCACTGTTTTCAATGTTAGCTACATGCTACTGAAGTTCTATCTTCCGAAGAAAATATATCATCTCCAGTCCCCTGGGCCAAGATCTACCGGTTTTCCGTTACGAATATCCTCCATAATCTGCTCAATATTCCACTCTTCATATTTATACCCTGGAGGATAATTAGGCGGGATGCTATCATCTTCATCAAACGGAACGCCCTTCCTCATGCTCTCAACAACCTTGTCATAGTTCTCATAAGCATAAGCCTCCGGGTCGTGGCTAAAAACCCAACTCGGCAGCTTCGGTTGCGCACGGCGCGGGTCAAGCTTGACCTTGCTCCAGTCTGTGTCCTGCAGTAGCTCGGCGTTGCTGAATCCCAGCTTCTGCGCGCACGCATTGCGGATAAACCGAAGCCGCACGTGCACGCGGACTGATTGCGGGATGTTTTCTTTGCCGCCGAGCTGCAGGCAGGTCGCCAGCGAGATGGCATCCTCGATGGCTTGGGTCGCGCCGTTGCCTGAGGCCGGGAGGAAGGAGTGTGCGGCATCGCCGATTTCAATCACACGGGCGTGTGGTGAGGCCCACTTAGGCTGAGGGTTGCGCCAGAATAGCTCGAAATTAATGATGGTCTTTGGGGGTGTGAGTGCGATTAGTTGTTTGAAAATTGGGGCCCAGGGGTTGGGGCCGACGCCCTTGTCCATGTTGGCGAGGACTTCGTCGGCTTCTACTGTGTTGCGCCATGACTCCTTTTCCGAGCCGGTTACCTATCCCGTGATTATCAGTATTCATTGGTCCAGAATTTGGGATGATTAGGTCCTCACATCATGGTTTATGGTCCAGACGATTGCTTCGGGACGGGTCAAAGTGAGACCATACGCTCCTGGACTGTTTGGAGTTAGCTGCTGTTGCTAACGGAGTTTGAGTTTTGTCGACTCACGCCAGCCATGTCCTAATAATTGGCTCTTCACCGGTCTCGCCATCAATCATTTTGAAGAATTCCTTCACTTCTGGATTCTTATCCAGGTGGTGTTTCGGGAAGGCAGCGCGCCACATAGCCCTGCCCGAGCTCATGGCTCTAACCTGGCCACCAATGAGCCCATGGCTTTTGGATCCAACACCATCGGCGGCAATGACCACGTCCGCCTCGAACTTGTCGCCTTGGTCAGTCACCACACCGGCTATCTGACGCTTCTCATCCTCAAAATACTCGACAACGCGCTTTCCGAACTGGATATCGACTCCCAGCCTCTCTACTTGCGCAACAAACATTTTATAGACCAAGGGCCGCATCTGAAATGTTCCCGGGGGCGTGTTGGGGTCCAAGCCCGCATCACGCAGGCGGTCGGCGACTTTCAGCGCCGGAATCATGTGTGTGCCATCGTGCTTGAACGTCTCGATCCACGCATTATGTAGTGAAATTGCGTCGTAATCCTGTGCCATTTCAGGCCAGTGTTTGAAGAATCTCGTTGCGCTTAGGCCCATGAAATACATATCCCCTGAGGAAAGATGAGCGATCCGCGTAATTACTGGAGTGGAATCAGAAGTCTCGTTTAAGCTTTTCAGTCAGACGTACCAACAGTATTGATTCCTGTATTTCGCTCCAACACTCGCACATTGTGCCCTTTGCGAATGCACTCAATTGCCGCTGTTAAACCAGCGAGGCCGGTGCCAACGATGAGAACATCAATCCCCGTTGAGGGGTATGAGCCAACAGGCTTGCTATCCGTCGAGAAGGTCATGACGAGTTTTGGAGCTATTTTCTAAGATATAGAGAGTCTCATGGATTTGCCAGATAGTAGCTGTGGTAGAACGGGACTGCTACCTTGGTACAGGATTGGTACAGGATGGATCTTTGGTTGCCAAGCACGCGGAACATCGTTGGGATTTATCAGGCCAAAGTGCCCTGGTCGATGCTAGTCAAGATTGGGACAATAGAGGTGGAAGGATGAATTGCGACGACGGCCGGAGTGGCTAGCCCTCGGTCCCGGAACACGGTCCCGGAACAGTTTGAGGTGCCGCCATCTGCGATTAGAACCCGAGCTACCTAAATAGGCAAATACCCTCAGAGATTCGAGATAGAAAGGGATCTATTGGTAGAGGAGCAAGCGAGTCATCACAAAGTCCGACATTACTTCGAAGGCGATTGGAAGTGAGTTACATGTATGGCTTGCTGACGTGAGAAACATGATAAATTCTATAGTGCTTCTATGACGCATGCAGAGACCGATAATCCATCGCGTAGAGCTCAGCGCTCGATCCGGTAATGAGCTGACGTTGTAATCGTATCCACCTCAGATAGGTGTGCACCCCGGAGGCCACATACCCGCAGCATTATGAAAGTGTGTGGGGCAGGCACCAGGGAAGATAATAATCCCCTGCTAATAGCCCTGGTTGATAATAAGCAGTAGTTCGAAGTTGCCCCCACCCTGATGAACACCATCTTCAGGGACGGTGAACTTGACACTCAATCAACTCTAAAGCTACAGACCACCCAGAACAGTATCTGTAGCTTAAAATCCAGGCTGCTGTGCATCATATCTCGTGTGTCTCTTCAGTAGCCACGATTCGCCACTAATTTGTCGGATTGCCTGGTCCTCACAAATTCCTTCTCGCATCTACATCTTGTTTAATTCCCAGACATAGCGATGCAAACTATAAATATTTTACCTATTTGCTTAGCGGTCGTCGGTATTGCTGTCGTCCAGCTTGTGAAGCTGTTCAGACAGGCAAATGATCCGAAAGGCATCCCAGGACCGACTTTAATTCCGTACATTGGTCGAATTCATGATCTTCCTATTCAGTACATGTGGATCAAGTTCAAGGAGTGGGCAGACAAATATGCCGTCGACGGGTTCTACAGGACCGAGATGCTTGGTGCCAAGTTTCTCGTCATCTCGGACGAGAAGGTAGCCGAAGACCTACTTGTGAAGAAAGCCAAGTACAACTCGGATCGACCTGCTATCACATCTTTATTCGATCCAAAGAGCACATTCGGTTCGATGGAGTATCTGCCGCTGATGGGAAAGAATGGTAAGTGCTCTTCTTATGGATGAAGAGTTGGCGCTAATATTATCAGAATACTGGGCTCGACAGAGACGACTTGCACATGCCTATCTGACCGATGGAGCGAACACTCAGTATCGCGGCTTGATGTACCATGAGTCAAAGCGTTTACTTGCAAGGCTGATTGAGAATCCGGATAACTTTTCCTTTTATCTTGAGGACATGGCAGCCAAGATCACGTGTCAACTGACTTGGGACGACCCCAACGTCAGTGAGTATCTGATCAAGAGCGCATGGAACCTCCTTACTCAAATATCCCCGGCTGGGCCAATCACCAACATCTTGACACCTTTGTGGGATCTCCCTTGGCTACTGAACCCGTGGAAGCAAGCGGAGCAAAGGCGTCATGACGAACTGCAGGCCTGGTGGATGGAGAGACTCGTTACCACCCGTCAGAGAATGAAGCGAGGGGAGCAGCGAACGTGCTACACCAGGGACTTCCTGGAGAAAGGGGATAAGGCATACAATATCTCAGGTGACTACGAGGCTTCTTCTGTTTTTGGTATGCTAGCGCTAGTAGGCATCTTCACTGTTGGGGGTCCCCTTGGTTTCTATTTGATCGCGATGGTAAACCATCCAGATTGGCAGGCAAAAGTTCAGAAAGAAGTGGATGAGGTTTGCAAGGGACGTTTGCCCACCCTTGACGATAAACCAAATCTTCCTATTCTGCGGGCCTGCATCAAGGAGACCATGAGATGGAGGCCAAATGTACCAACAGGTACGTCATCGATCGAAGCCTCCGCGTCAAATTCTCTTGCTAATACACAAGGCAGGGGTCGCACACGAGATGGAGGCAGACGATGTCTACAAGGGCTACTTCCTTCCAAAAGGGACTCGCATTTTGCCCTTGGATTGGTAAGAGACGACTAATTCCGTGCTGGGACGACGTTTTTGCTGATCCTCACAGGGCATTTCTTCGCAACCCCATAAAATATCCTGATCCAGACAATTACCGCCCTGAAAGATGGTTAGAGCCAGAATGGCCCACATACCAAGAACCATTAACTATCTATCCCAGGATCAAGGGAATGTCGTCTTTCGGGTGGGGTCAGAGACAATGTCTAGGACAAGCTCTCACAGAAGATGAGCTGTTGGTTGCATGCGGTGCACTCGCCTGGTGTTTCAACTTGAAGCATAAGGAGGACCCAACTACGGGACAATCTATTCCCGTGCCGATAAACAAGTCTAACTCGCTGCTTATCCTTAAACCAGATCCCTTCCAAATGGCTTTCGAGCCCCGGAGCGAAGCCCACAAGCAGGAAGCTCTTCGTCTCTGGAGGGAATCTGAAGCCAGAGATTTTCGTGATAGAGAGAAATTTCTACAAGGGGCGAAAGAAAACCGGTCAACATGATTTGTCATCCAGAGACTGGGTGTTTGGAAACAGTTTTGAAAACACTACAAAGAGCTCGAATTTGCCAATGTCCAAATGTAGACTACATAGGTGTTTATGGGAGCTAGACTATTTTCTGTTGCTTCATGACTCAGTGTGCTATGTACGGTGTGAACGCCCAAGGTCGAATGAATTGCATGTAACCAGAGACACACTTCTCACCTTCTCATTAACTCCGTCTGGGAGCCTTTTCTCAGCACACTTCGCATTTCATTAGCTTCGGTCAAGCCCCCGTCAAGAATTCAAACTCTCGCGCAAATCCCTTGCAATTTTTCCCACTTTGAGCATCAATTTTCTAGACAGCCACATGCAGCTGGGCTTGGTCAGTTCAACGTCAGCTGATGTCCAGTCTCGCTACATATGGACCTGGTAGACTCGTCGTATACGTCAACCAATCGCGTTAAAATAGGTTGTAGCTCCAGCTTTTCCCACATTTGCGCATCCTTAGTTCCTGCAGGCATTGTTAGCGTTTATTTCTCTCACATAATGTCCTGGCGTTGCATTAGTACCTACCTTTCCTCGCATCCTGCTTACATGCATGAGTTCGTCACTGCAGGAGCCAATGCCATTCAGGCATCTTCCATCCAGCCTGCAAAATACAATCGTTCTCAGAAGTTCTTGTAAATCATAGTGCAGTTACTCATGTAGATCGGCCAATCCCCTCGAAAGTGGCGGTAGCACTGGTTACACAAAAGCCAGGTTGTCCCCATCGGATGTCCGCATCCTGCAGATCCTTATAACACTAATAGTGGAGCTTTACATTCCGTAGAATGGAGAGGAAGACCATAGTTAGCCACCAGTGCCACCGTCACTCTGAGTCACTGGCATTTCCGGTTCGAGTTTTCCCTCCAAGGGCTGAGGACTGCAGATATCACATCAAGTTTAGATAGAAAAGGAAACAGAAACCAGCCGCCAGAATGGCTATCGATCCTGGAGCCGTAGCCGCCGTCAGTATTGCATTCTCATACACACTAGTCGGTAAGTAGTTGCCTCGATTAATGGACTGTGCAACGCGCTGACGATAATCCGGGCAAGGCAACGCAATCACCCAAACATTCATGGGCGTACCCGCCCTACTGGTTGATTTCCCACCAAGTTCATCGCCAGATCACGCTGCCCGGGTGAGACTGCTGGGGCGGCAGTGGCCCGTTTTCTGGGCAGTGGGCCACGGCTTCTTCAAGCCCATAAGCACACTCGGACTTCTTGGATACGCATACACGTCCTGGGCGGCTCGAGGTCTTGGCCGTGGCCTTGGTGATTGGAGACTCTACGCACTCTCGGCGGTGTGCCACCTGGTGACTATGGTTCACTCTGCCATCAACATGCAACCGTTGAACAACAAGCTCGATGGACTAGGAAGCCCCAAAGTTAGCAAGACTGATTTTCATCAAGCTGAGAAATACGCGCGCAGCTGGATCCGATGGAACATTGTCCGCATTGCCATGCCTTTGATCGCTGGCACAAGCGCACTCTGGCAGCTTGTGGGAGCGCATTAGATGGTACATAATCTAGTGGTAGAACAAGTTGAGCGATGCGCTCTGGGGAACTGTATATGAAGCTGGAAGATGGTTGATTTAGTTAGACGGACCACTCATTTCTACAGCTCTTCAATTAGTCGATACTTGCTTGACACAATTACAACGAAACGACATTTTCTTTCGCCAGCACCAACTACTCCGCCATGCTGGAAGCATGCTTCTTCCGCATCTCGAGAGCCTTCGCACTATCGACAAACTCCTGCACCTTGACAACCTGTGTCCCATCTTCGGATAAAGAAACGATCATGACACACTCATTGAGCCACTCTTCATTGCTGCCCTTCAGGGTCCCTTCCATCTGCGCATGCACTACAACCACATTCTGTTCTTGATCCTCAAATATGGCCCTGGGCTTCATTCGAAACTCGCTGAATACCGAGAATATCTGAGCTGCGTGCTGCGCAAACTGTTTGGCGTTCCGGTTTGGCATCCCTAGGCTCTCAGGTAGGACTTGATGAGAGAAGTCGCTAGACAAAGGCGCCATGAGTCGATCGACGTCTAGACTGCTGTAGCCATCCAACAGCGCTTTGGTGGTTTTCATGCGCGATGATTCCGACATCATTTTGATTTCCTTTTCTGTTTGTTCTTTCCCAAACGTTCAGAGAGGATGGTTTGCTGGCAAGATCTTATCGTACTGGAATTCTTTGGTCCAAAGTCAAATGGCCAAGACTGGTAGGTCCAAGTAGCGCAACTTCCACGAATTGGTGCGAAATATAGCTTTTATCAAGTCAGACAGATCACTCACCCGTATTCTCTGACTGCTTTATGGGTATCTCCAAGTCCACTCCAAATGTCCCTTTAGTGCTGACGTGATCGGAAATTTCGGGCGTAGGCTGCGGAGTCTGCATGACTGCGATCGATTTGTCCAGGGCTCGGGCTTAAAGCGCCTCACAGTGCATTCAAATTCGCCCTAATAAAAATGGCCTCTATGACGAGGAAAAGAAAGGTTGGTTTGTATTTTCTCTATGTCTTCTCAAACTGTAGTTCCTTAGTATTCCTGCCACGATATCTTACTTCATCTTCCTCCTACACCTCCACCCACGCAGCATCCGCCCTCTCATCAATGGCTCCGACACCATGCTTGCCTTGGTGCTGGTGCTCGGAATCCGGATCGATCAGCGAGTGATTCGTGCGGCCGTCGTCATAGCGCTTCACCGTCTCCATAATGGCAGCCAGAGAATTGATCCAGTCTTGAAGCTGGTCCACCGTGTAGTGCCCGCCAACAGTCGCAAGTTCAACTTCCAGATGACCTCCAGTCGGCCTGGCAGAAATCATAAGCACGTTATCTCCCATCAGCCGCCCCTGCGCAGACTTGCCCTGGTGTGATTTGATCTGAAGATTGGCACCCGCAAATTGTGCCTCGGCATCACCAAGATCTTGATAATGCGTCACGCACCCGAAGGACTTGACGTCTGAAGGCCAATCCGTGCAGTCTCTGGCGATTTGGTCAAAGCCCATAGTGTCATATGGAAGACTGTCAGCATGCTGCTCGTGGACCGAGGTCGATGCCTGCTGCCACGAGAGCTGGCTGTCGAGAATTACCCTGACGGGAATGATGTTTACGCATGGTCCGATGGTGTCTCGTAGGTGGACGGGCAGCATGGCTCGTCCGGACACCAGTCTCCCAAAGGTCACATCTGAGGTTCCGGTGGCTCTGGCTAGGAATACCGCGCAAGCAGCGGTAAACAAGGTTGCAGGGGTGTATCCAGCGGATGAATGGGGCATGAAGACCATCTTGTGCACTGCAATAGCAGTCAAGCTGCTGTCTGTCCAGTCCCCTCTCACGTCGGACTCGAGCCTAGAGACCTTTGCGCCCCGGAGCACTCCCGACCAATATGCTCGACACGATCTTTCGTTGCTGGCTGCATGTTGAAGAAACGAGGGGAAATGGACCAGTCTTGGCTTTGGTCCGTTTCCTAGGAATGACACGAGAATGCGCATAGCGTGTAGCAGTGTCGTGCTGTCATACTGTGCATGTGACATGCGCAGGATTATTCGCGGCGGGCCTTCATAACCTGCAAGAACACTGAAGGCCGTAAAAGGCGTACCGAGGGTTCCAGCATGTTGGAGATCGTTCTCGCACACTTTCGACGTAAGATTGTCGTAATTCGTCTCAGTGGTCGAGTAGTGCAGAATCGTTGGGCGCATCGCTTCCGTCAGAACCTGGTAGTAGGTGCCTTCATGCTCGACGAATATGACTCGCAGGATCTCCATGTTATCCCACAGAAACTCGCAGACCTTGACTGCATCCGACCTGGTACAAACAGCAGGAAGATCGACTATGAAGTGTGACCATTGTCGTGGGGGAGTCATTCTCGCAAGATCAACACATGTACTCTGCCAAGACGTGACCGGAAAGCAGTCTACCACAGGATTTGGCGAGCAAAGATGGCGAGGGAGCTCTTCTTGAAGGAAAGAGGCTTGGCGAAGCTTCTTTTTCAACAGTGAAAACCTTTCCACCGTCGCTCTTACCGTCTTGCCCACAGGACGCGCCGCCATAGCGAGGTCGCAAAGGCGCGGCTGCTTGAACACTTCAGAGACGGTGAACGCCAAGCCTACTTCACGCGCTGCCGAGACCAGCCGCATTGCGGCTATTGAATCGCCGCCTATCTGCAGGAAGTTGTCTTCAGCGCCAATCTGGCTCTTGGTTCCGAGGATAGCGCCCCATAGCTTCTGCAGTTGTCTCTCTGCCTTTGTCTCGGGCTGTCGCTGATGTCCAGCGTGTGCCGTCGAGACATGAGTTGTGAGTTGCTCCGGTCCAAGTAAGACTCCAATCTTGCGAAGTTTCCTCCGATCCAATTTTCCGTTTGTGGTAATGGGGATGGTCTTAATCACCAAGTAGGCTGCTGGGATCATATGACGTGGTAGTATGTCGACGAGTCTATGCCCCAAGCCGACCGCGAGGCTGCGATCGATAAGTCGAAGACCTTCCCGCCCATCAGGACTGGCTTTGCCAGACTCTACATAGGCCACAAGCATGGGATTGCTGGTATCCTTTGGTGTTATTATCTCCGCCACGACCTGCGTGGCCGTCGATCCTAGGGCAGTGAGACTTTGCAGTACGTGGTGCTCAATGTCTCCCAGCTCAACTCGTTGGCCTCTCAACTTCACTTGGGAGTCTTTCCGACCCATGTACGTCAATGAGCAATCTGAATTGTAGCGGGCCAGGTCGCCCGTTCGATAAAGACGGCCCCGTCGACCACGATGACCCGGAGCGCCACGTAGGAGCCACGGAGGGTCGACCACAAATGCCGCCGCCGTCTTTTCCTCATCATCAAGGTATCCCCTCATGAGTCCGGGACCCTGGACAACCAGTTCTCCGACCACTCCGATTGGTGTGAGGGTATTTGGGTCCTCCCTCTCGACAACCCAGCAATTGCTGAAGAAGTTGGATCCGATAGAACCAGTCTTCCATGCTGAGCGTTTCACAGGTGTCTGACAAGACATAGCGCACTCTGCAGGACCGTACCAGTTGAAGGTGTTCACCTCGTCAGCCCACTTGGCAACATCCGCGTCCGTCACGGCCTCGCCTCCGAGTACCAGCGTCTGCAGGTTGCGAGCGGAACTCGTGGGGATGGTCCTTGCCACAGATGGAGGCAGGAACACCCAATTTGCCTGTGACTCCACAAGTGATGCGGCGAGGTCGTTCTCCCTACCGTATTCGGATGGGATGGAAAGACAAGCTCCGGATGTCAAGGCAATAAATGTGTCGTATATACTGACATCAAACAAGTAAGACGAAAACTGGAACAGTCGCGTATGTGGCCCTACGCCGAAGTGCTGAGCGAACCGGATTGCTGTTGTTGAAATGCAAGCGTGGTCTAAAAGGATCCCTTTGGGCTTGCCAGTTGTGCCAGAAGTAAACTGTACAGCAACAGGCGTGGACAAGCTGCCACGATAGGGCGGTGGAGATGATATCACTTCTCGGTCTTCGGCAACAAGATCTCCAGGGCAAAGGGTACGTGTGGTTCCAAAAAGAGTCTTGTGCTGTGGCGATGTGACGACCACCTTTGGGCTGACGGCATCCACTATGGCAGCTAGCCTGGCGCGTGGGAGCGATGGTGTTAGCAGAGTGAAGGTTACTCCTGCCTTCAAAACTCCAAGCATCATGACTGGTACCCATCGAGACTTTTCGAAACACAACGGGACTACCGCTCCTGGCCCTATGGCATTGCAGTTCGCGTTAGCAAGCTGTTTGTAGCTTTGTGTAAAGAGTTACTTACCAAGCCCATACTCATATAGCTTGGCCGCGACCAAATTCGATCTCGTCTCAAGCTCGCCGTACGTAAGCTCCCCATCGCACGCGCTTATTGCCAAGGCTTCAGGCTGCTTCGACGCAGTCTCGGACACGATGTCCTGCGCGCACCTCTCCAGCGGCTGTGGTACGGATGCATTCCAACTCCACAGGCTAGCCAGATCCTGCTCGCTCGTTGTTTCTACAGCCGAGACGCACTTGGTGCCTTTTCCGGGGATGCATAGCTGCCGCAGAACGTTCTCAAATTGGTTGATGATCCTCTGCATCTGGCTGCCCGCAATGACGGTTGAGTCGAAGCTAGCTCGCAGAAGTACACCTTCACTTTCAAGCTGGAATTCAAGCAACAGTGCATACGGATTGAAAGCCCCAAGCTCCCAAGTGCCTTCGTAGCCCGCTTCGAAAAGTTGATCTGGCTGCGTGAGTTTGCGGCTTGGGGGCTGAATGACGATGAGCGTCTGGAACTGGCAAGCTCGCCCTGTTTCCTCGCAGATGCTTCGTATCCATTGCAGGCCCATCTGCTCAGATGCCATGGTATCCAGCGACTGCTCTTGGATGTGTTGCAAAAACTGCTCCACAGTCTGGTTGCGATCCAACAGTACACGGACTGGTATAGTCGCAACCGTTGGCCCTGTTATTCTTTCCACGCCCGGCACATTCGCTTGCCTTCCCGTCACGGTCAATCCGAAGAGGGCTTCAGAAGAGCTGGTGTACTGAGCGGCTAGGATTGACCATGCCGCCTTGATCAAAGTCGCCGGGGTTGAGTTTCTGCTCGGCCAGCGCAGATCCTGAATGCGGTGTGCAATTTCTTCGTCTGCCTGTGGTTGGTATGTGGCAGTTGGCAATTGGGGAAAGACGTGAGCTTCCATGTTCTGGAACTGTTGCCGCCAGATGTTCCTTGTTTGAGCTTTGTCAAGGTTCCGGACGTGGTTGATGAATGTTTGGAACGGTGGTGGAGGTGGCACCGATTCGCCCTGGTATATCTTCATGGCCATGTCAAACACCAAAGGTACTGACCAGCCGTCGCACATGGCGTGGTGTATTTTCAGTCGAAATGACACCTTCGTATTTTCGGACTGTGTGACCACCTCCATTCGTGTCAATGATGTTCCGAGTCCCATGGGACGCTTTTTATCTGCCGTAGATGTCCAGTCTATTCCTTCATTAATGACCGTCTGCATGAGCCCATGACTTCCAAGGTCGACAATTCGCGTGCGTAGCACTTGCGACAGTGCCACGACTTTCTCCCACGCTGCCTTGAAGCGGCTCAGGTCAACACCAGCTCGTACTTCCCGGTCGACAAAAACCACATAGCTGTTGGGCTTCTTGGCACTCAGGGCCAGCAATCCTTCTTGAAGTGGCGTGCATTGGAAGATGTCCTCGATCTGTGACACAGGTACGCCACATTGGTCCGAGGTCATCTTGCGCAGTAACTCTACGTCACGGCTCAGGAGCGAGTACGGCGCCACGGTGCTTCCGTTTGTCTCCGGTGACGACTCCAGCTTTATGACTCTTGCCAGATCACACAGTCGTGGTTGCTTGAATATGTCTGCAACTTGCAGAGAGAGACCTTTCTAAATTTCCGGATGGGTTCAGTACACTTCGTCCAGGAATATACGAAATTGAAGACTCACCTCTCGTGCCGCTACTACAAGCTGCATTGCTCCGATCGAGTCGCCTCCTATCCGCAGAAAATTGTCCTCTGCACTAACAGTATCGACATCAACATTCAGGACGGTCGCCCATAATCTTTGAAGTTGCTTCTCCATCGCCGATTCTGGTTTTCTCCAAGGCGCTCGTGTCAGGTTCATGTCGGACAGCTGCCTTGTAGTGAACTCAGCTCCCCATTGCTGTAGTTTCCGTCGATCCGTCTTTCCAGTCTGAGTCATGGGTATCTTGTCCACTGGTATGAAGAAAGAGGGAATCATGTATATGGGAAGTGACTGAGCCAACGATTCCTGTATTGACTCAATGGCCGCCTGGGATGCGTCGGGGCTGACGAGAAAGGCTGTGAGCATGGAGCTTTCGCTCTCTTTGGGTCTGACAATGTCCACGATAAGTTGGGCATTCCAGAAGGTTGGTAGGCGCTCGAGTATTTGGTGCTCGACCTCGGCCAGTTCGACTCGTTGCCCCCGGATCTTGACTTGCGCGTCCATCCGACCGACAAAAAGCAGGGAGCCATCGCGAGAATCATCATACCGCACCAGATCCCCGGTTCTATACAGACGCCCAAGGCGGCCAGGATGTCCAGGCCCTCCGCGGGCAAGCCAAGGAGGGTTGTCAACAAAGGCTTCTGCGGTCTTGATCCCGTCATGGAGGTACCCTTGACCCACCAACGGACCCTCGATCCATAGCTCTCCAACCGAGCCGACGGCCGCCAGCGCAGAATCGTCCTCGTTGTCTACAATCCACAGGCGTACGCCAAGCCCATGTCCCACGTTTGAGCAGGCTGCCGTATCAGACGACACAGTACTGAGGATTGAGCATTCGGAAGGGCCATATGCAAAGCGCACCGTCGTTTTTGATCGCATTCGAGCCACCTGCACGGGATCCGCCGTCTCTCCAGCTAGCTCGATTGTTTTCAAGAACCCCAGCACCGCTTGATCAAGCAACCCGCATATCTTTGGCGTCAAATTCGCAAAGTTCGGTTTGAGCTGACAAATGGACCCAGATAGGTCGTTGTGACGAGACTCTTCTGAGGGTATACAAAGACAACCCCCTGCATAAAACGTGTGCAAGACATTGTACCACGCTGCATCGAAAGCGTAGGAGGCGAAGTCGAGAACCCTCGAGCTTCTTTTGAACCCCAACTTTTCGGTTTGGTGGACCAGAGCGCTACTAAAGTTGCGGTGCGTGATGACAACGCCCTTAGGTGTGCCTGTGCTTCCCGAAGTGAAGACCAAGTAGAGCGTATTGTCTGGCTCGACTAATGTTGGTGGTATATCAGGCGTTGACAAGGGCAGTCGATCCAGATTTGTCTTATCGAGTGTCACAATAGTACCGGTGTGTGATATGCGGCCAGCAAGATCCTTGCTCCGCTTCGAAGTCAGGATAATCTCTGGCTTGATTTGTCCCATGATAGCTCCGAGTCTTGCCTCTGGCTGGGTCACATCTATCGCACACGATGCTGCACCAGCCTTCATCGCAGCCATCATGGCCACAGGCGTCCACATTGACTTTTCGAAGCACAATGGTAGAATAATTTCTGGCCGCGCCCCAAGTGTAATCAGGTAATTGGCCAGACGAGAGGAGAGATCGTCCAGCTCTCCGTAAGTGAGGTTCCCGTCCCAAGCGCATACTGCTTGATCTTCGCGGACGATCCTCTCTGAGATAAGTTGGTGTACGCGGGCATCGACCGACTCCGGCACAATGGCATTCCAAGACCATATCTTGCTAAGGTCTTCATTGGAAACGCCACCATGGTATTGTTTCGTTCGAACGTGGTTTTGTGCTGATACAACCATCTTGTGTTGAAGCGTATACAGTTTGAGAGCGAATGATGCGCCACCATCAAGATTGCTCTACTTTCAGGCACATGCTTTCTTTTCTCTTAGTCCATGAGCTTTGTAATCTGAGATAGAACCAGCCATACGGCGAATATTGAGGCTGAGATGCGTTGGGTCTTGGCTATACCCAGAGGCGCATATACGCGGGTATAATCAGATGATGTAATATATGTCCGCATCGGCGGTATTGGCAGAACAGATCGGCGTTTGACTCGGTGAGAATGTTTCATGCATGTAAGAAAGGAATTCGGCGATTTGATTACACCGTTGAAGAAGATTAATAAACGCGTTTACAAAACCGATTACATGTCATGCAGCATGAGAACTCTTATTGCGGCTTGAGGGCAGTTTGAGTTTTTCTTCTGTTCATGTCTATTATTGTCCAGAACGCGCAAACCGAAACCATGAATAACCAATCCACACACGATGGCATCAGAACCATTGACATTTCGCCTTTCCTGAACAGCGATGACCCTGCCGTCAGGAAAGCGATTGCTGATGATATCGTAGATGCTCTCCATATTCAGGGGACCTGCGGTATCGTTGGCCATGGAGTTGGCAAGCCCAGATTGGACGAAGCATTTGGTTGGGCAAACAAATTCTTCGCTCTCCCATATGAAGAGAAGATGAAGGCAAACCACCCCGATGGTATTGTACCTCATCGCGGCTTCTCTGGTATAGGAAGAGAGAAGTGCTTCGTCTACACAGAAGATGAACTCAGGTCCATGTCAGGTGAACTTGATGCATCATCTCAGAAACCTCTGGATTGGAAGGTACGTCAACATACATCCACGCCAACCTATCTACTCGCTAATACTTGTGTAGGAACACATGGACATTGGGAGTGACCAAGAGAAGGTGCACCATAATCTCTGGATCGACGAGAAGGCACTGCCTGGGTTCAGAGCCTACTCGCTCGATCTCTACTGGGAGCTCGAGCGTCTCAGCAGCTCCGTCCTCGACGCCTTGCTGCTGGGACTCGATGTCGACAAGGAAGCAACCGCGTATTACCGCGAAGTCCACACGGGTCATCAGAATGGCCTACGATACATCCACTACCCAGAGATGCGTGAGGCTTTCATCGACCGCAATTCTACCACATGGTGCCCAACGCACACCGACTTCACCACGTTCACGCTGCTCTTCCAGGATGGAAAGCAAGGGCTGGAGATCGAGGACAGACTTAATCCAGGCACATTCATACCGGCCACGGCGGAAATAAAGGACAGGCTGTGGCTGACCATTGGTGATTTTGGAGAAATCTGGAGCAATGGATACTTGCCTGCATCTAGGCATAGGGTCATGATTCCTCGTCCCGAGGATGGGGGTGAATTCACCCACCCGCGTTACTCGATGCCGTACTTCATCAACGCTAGGCATGACTCCATCTCCGGCCCTCAGAAAACTGGGAAACCAGGCACCATGCCAAAGGGCGGCTACAAAACCGGGACTGTGAAGGAACACATTGACTTCAGGATGAAGTTTCAGTACTAGGGTTAGCTGCACACATCAGCAAGAATTCAAAGCGATGGTATTAGGAAATAGGTCATAGTTGATATATCTTTCCAAATTGATTTAAATGCTTCTAAATCCAGTGGTCTATCTTGTCTTCAACGCTGTGTCGATGGAACCCCTATAGATACTATTTCGTGGTTGGGTATCTTGACTTGCTCGCCGCGGCTCGCGTCACGTTTCCCAATTAGCTACTCAGAAGACAGCGTTCTCAGATTGACCCACACAGACTCCTACTTTCCAGAATCGGTACTTAGGTAAGTTGTTACATACGCGTGCTGAAACAATGATCAGGCGACTGAACGCGGTATTTGTTCGAAAGACTAGTGTCGCCTGGAGTAACTACTGGCGATGCTACCGATCTAAGGAGTATTCCTAGCCTCATAATTTCAGGCTTCATGAGGCGTCATCGAATGGAGGTGAAAGAATACTATCTCTTTCCATCATCTTACTGGCACCAACTACGTGAAAATTTGACGAATCACTGATGAGAGTATAAGGAATGCGTCTTTCGCACTAAATTTCTAGTTTCCAAGTGTGGAATAACGAAGTGTCATATAACTTTTCAATCTAAACACATGAATTGTGCTTGAAGCAAACCCCAGGCACAAGGGTGTAGGCAACAACTCTTCGGACACTAGCAGGCGGGCCCAATGAGAGAGTCAAGATTGCACTCTACTTCTGGTGCAGCGAATGTAGAAACGCAGTTCTAGAGCTCTGCAACTGCAATGCCGTCAGGTCGCGAGCCACCTCTTTTCTCTGAACCTCGCTTCCATGAGTGAATTTGGAACAGTCTATAGTTTGGAGGGACATATTGACAGGGTTGTCACGACTGTTAGAAATTGTCAGAAGATGATGAATTGGATTCAATAGAATGTCGTATAGTTGAGTTCCTGGGACTATCCCGTGTTTCCCAACTCCTCAAATGTTTATAGACAACCCCTTCACTTGAAAATACTTGACAACTTCCTTCGTCATGACTAACACCACTCTCTTACTAACCAGTGTACAGAACTCGCATTCGGATGCCTGACGTAAAGCACCGAAATCTATAAAGTCACCGATGCCTAGACATGATGCTCACCGCGATGGTCATATTCATTAATAATTTGATCAAAAGCCCTGAATCTAACACGAGGTTCAGTGTGGGTCTCTTGGAGGGGTGAGATTGTACAGCGCGCGAGAAATTCGAACGTCTCTTGACCGCCTACGATGCATGGAAGCCCCTGCTGCAGCAAGAGGCCGATCGCGGGGAAACAATAAGTCGCGCACACACACACGCACACGCACACGCAGAGGACACGATCCTTCCAGAATGACGATGAACTCCTCGCTGGAGTGGTGTGATACGGGTAGGGCCGAAGACCTAGGCGGGTCTGAGAGAATATCATTGGGTGTATTAATTGTCAAGTCTTCTTCGTTCCTTTAAATTGTTGATGAAAGTACATTGGAGATCATAGTACATTGGAACTCACACCGGGAGTGCTCCAAATTTATTGATGATTTGTAGACTGTACAGCCAGATCATAGGAGGGATACCTCACCCAAGATGGCAAAGGCTATATGTATTTACAGAGGGACTTCTATCATCCCTGCGCGCTGAATACGCAGCTGGAATGTCAAGGTCGATCATGAAGCTAGACTGTCGGGAGTCCAGATCCTGTAGAATCCTGAGTGTGATGCCAAGTCAGCAGTCAGCCGGCAAAAAAAGACCGCCGGTATCTTTGTACTGAAATCAGGACAACACAACTCTTCCAGCGATTAACCCACCACAACCTCTCATTTTAAAGGATATAATGATATAGTTCGAATCAGACGCTTATTCTCAAGATGCTGGTGTAATCACAATCAACTATATACGATATGGTTGTGGGTCAATTGTGTACTAATATGAAGGATTTTGGCGATTTTGGGTGGTACTTGGAGCTGGATGCGGTTTCTTTTGCCCTCTGACTGGTCAGTAAGCCATGCACCTGGAAACTCTGCGCCCGGGTGCAGGACGTTGCGAGCTTTGGAGTTTTAGGGGGTCAGATTTCCCAATAGGGCCTAACAGAGTGGATTTGGGTACCTAGTTAAGTGCTATTACGGCTTGATGTTAGGCTTCCGCTTCCCGCTTCCCGCCTCTCACACCCCCACGAACGCCACTCACGGTGCGGGGCTCGGGATTCAAAACCTCATGTCAGATGTGTCAGAAGTCCCTATTCGTCCACTTCAATTTCCCCGGGTTTTAGCCCATGTCAAGAAGATCAGGAGGTGGAGCACAACAAATGCCCAGTACAGGACACAATCGTCATATCGTCAAATCGATCCAATCGTTAACAGCAAGCCCAGCCGGAAAACGCAACACGCCAACCGCGCGGATCCTACTCTCGGACATGCCTGGCTCGCATACGTAAAAGGCGGTCTGGTTTCATACATGCATGCACAGTTCAAGAAACAGACTAAAGCAAATAAAACGGGACAAGACGGAAACAATATCACCTTGACTTGTGAGGAGCTGCAAATGCCTACACATCGAATTCTCAAAACAGCAATGGAACAACCACGGCAGCGCCTCGCCTGCGACCGCTGCCATGCGCTGAAGCTTCGTTGCCCACGCGTGGAAACTTTGGGCGCCTCATGCGCCCGTTGCTCCAAGGCTGGCAGCCTCTGCGTCTTCTCAGCGCCTGCGCGATTGGGGCGACCGCTAGGATCGTCACAAAGACAACCGAACAACAACAATGCCGCCGCCAATCATCATCAGCCGATCACAAATGATGCCGCGCTGGTGGAACACATCGGTACCATGACGCATTCACGGCCTCCAGACTCTAACAACAACAACAATGGCAGAGACTCAACCACCCCATTGGACGATTTCCTCTCAGATATGCTGCCGAGCGATGCTGGTGAGTTCCTCCCTTACTACTGTTCTCAACCGCATATTGACACTTGTTGAAAGCTTCCATAGAGGCTTGGAATAATACCTCCTTCTTGCTCGGTAACAGCCACATGTCAGTCGTAACCCAGCACGACCTGTCTCCGGGGCCTCTGCAATCCAACGCGGGCCATCACTCCACCACAAACCATGGCTCTGCTGTGTCACCTGAGCACCTGCCAAATACCATATTAGATCAATACGGTGTTGGGAATACTGTCGACAAGTGCCTCGAGTGTAGTACAACCATGCTGCAGACGGCTGCCCTAGATGCCGACGGGGATACCATTCAGGACATCATGTCTCAGCTGTCTTCTCTCGTTGTTACTAGCCACGGCCACAGGAGACGAGCTGATGGCCAATTACGCGTCCTTCAACTCCGCTTGAGCCACAAGCACGCTGTTATAGACGATGCTTCAAGCCGGTCGGTAACAGCCGAAGAGATGGTCGCAGCTAGCGATTGTTTTAGTACCCGCACCCTGATAAAAACACAGCAGTCCTTCAGGGACGTCATTCGGCGGGCGACGAGGGTGTCGCCCGACAGTGACGGAAGTCTGCCCTCACCCATCGCGAATCCGTCGCGTGACGGTATCAATACCGCACCAGGCGGCCATTCTTTCGGCACCATCGACCGGCGGTATTCCACAAAGTCGACAAACACTAGTCCAACCCAACGAGGACCGACAACGGGGCAGAAGAGGGCCAGTCAATTTGATGACTTCTGGAATGAAACGCCTTACAGCTTTGTGCTGGCGTTGAAGCTGATACTCAACTGCTACTTTGAGATCCTTGATATCTTCGCCACGACGTTCGCCATGATCAGAACCACGATCAACCATTATCCTTCGTTCCTGCCACTGAGTAGGACAGTCCCTGCCTTCTCACTGAGCCCAGGAAACATGTTGGAAGCGTCTTTCTCAATATTTACCGCCACCCAGCTCACGCAGCGACTTTTCGAAATGACAAAAAGGGATATGCAGGATATGTGGGATCGCCATAGTGCACAGTCACTGGAAGTGGATGGCGATATTAGTGGCCGTGGGACGCCTCCGAAACGGGTTCGGAGCAGCTTACAAGACTCGGTCATCCAGATGACTTTTCAGTTGAGCTGGGAGAAAGAGGCCTCGATAACGCGGGCAATAGAGGACATAAAGGAGCAGCTGAATGACCTCATGGACATGTCTTGACCAGGGGGTGGAATCTCTTGGTCAACTATCTCCGAGGCAATAAGAGATGTTTTTAAAAGAGGGAGAACTCTGAGGAACAAGCCCTAGAAGGGAGCTTGCGCCACCCAGTAGACCGGGTGGGTTTGCATACGGCCTACCACCAAACGAAACATTTACTGGTGCCTTCACCACGGGAACTACCTCATATAGCAGCTTCACTCAATTGACGCTCTGTATTCTAATGCTCGCACCTCAGTTGCTCATTTGCAGTGTCTTATAGATTTTTTAGTAATTTATATCAGTGGAAGTCGCTCCATTTCTTGACCAAGGAACCAGCCGGCCGACGGCGACTTTTCCAAAATATGGGCCTCCGAAGTAAAGCTGGCGGCAGTGCTTACGTGCAGTACATGGAGTCAAAAATATTGAACAACGTCATCTTATCATGTGGTCGTGGCTGATCCGGTACATATACAGTCGGTCCGGGACTTTGGGGGCGGCCTTGGCCAGTTCAGTCCTGAATCGGATCTATCTCTAACAGTCTGCCGCTTGCTAAGCGCTGTTCGAAATCGGCGAGTTTCTGCATGTGTCAGCTTACAGGTGCCCAGTCATGTGCTTTGTAAATGGAATGTCAATAACTTAGGAATGAATTAAGAGGAGGGAGAGCCCGAGCTGAATAGAGATTCAGTCTACTTCAATCCGGACTCACCACTGACACTCTACACACAAAGTTGCTGCATCGTCGGAACACAGGAAAGTGACAGGATATCAAGTGAGATTGACCATCTACAATCAAGATGGCTGCTACTATGGAGACGTTCATGAACAAGACAAAGAACGAAGACGACAACGTCCCAGAACAGGCACGGCTAGAGGATCAGCATGACACGATCGTGTATTCGATGGGCGGGAAGGCATTGTATGCGCCGATTGATCTGACCAAGCCTGGACTCAGGATTCTGGACTCAGCATGCGCGAATGGTAAGATTATTTCGTGCCCCCCCCCCCCCCGGCCCCCCAAAAAAAGATTGACCTTCCGCGGACTCTGACAGACCTTGATACATAGGCCGTTGGATCAAAGACATACAGGCGTATTCACCTGCAGCCCACGACTATACCGGCACAGATGTCGTGTCGTCGCTGTATCCGAGCCCACCCCCCGTGCGAACTCACTTCCAGGACCAGTCTATCAAGGAATCCTTCCCAGATGCGTGGCAGGGGACCTTCGATGTTGTGCATCAGCGGCTGGTCATGGCCGCTGCAGCACCCGAGAGAACACCGCTTGATGTGGTCAAAGGCCTCACCGGCCTCCTGCGACCAGGCGGTTGGTTGCAGATGGTCGAAGTGAGCACGACGCCAGTTCAGGGCAACGGAACGGCTGTCAATCAGTACATCGACATGCTGGATACCCTTTACGAGAGACTGTACAGCGCTGCGGAGCTGAATCGGTCCAATCTGTGGGGCGGTCTTCCGCAAGACATGGAGAGCGCCGGGTTGAGAAATGTAGCCAAAGAAGAGGTGCTCGTTGCGTATGGTGCAGCGGTGAAAGACTTATCCGTGAGAGAGAAGAGCATCCGCACTGCGGTTGCGGGAGTGCCCAACTTCCTGGCAGTACTTCGCAGTGAGTCTTCTTGACGCCAAGCAAAATGACATGAAACTCTACTAATCCTCCGCAGCTATGCCCAAGACGGTGTGGAAAGACGCTTGGGATGATTTACCGACCAGATTACACACCGAACTGGTACAGACTGGTGGTTTTGTCAAGTTTATTGTATGTTGGGGCCAGAAATAGAACGCGCAAGACTCAATTAGAAGATATGATTTCCCATTGAAAGACCACGTAACACACGCCTTATCCTCGGCGTCTCAATTTATCCTCTCTGCCCGCAGCAGCACTGGGCAGGATTCGGTACAGTCTCACTCTAAGCCGGTCAAGGGTGGAGTAGCACTGACACCGTTGTGCAACCGCTTACGTCTGACCATCAATTCCTCTTGGACGGCGAACGCGGGAAACTTTTCTAAATATTGTAGCCTTTCTAAGGACTCGGATAGTGGATTGGGGTCTGAGGCGTCTCCCTCAGAAGGGCCACAGATACTGGCAGCTGTTTTCTGTGATTTCATTGTAGTGTGGTAGTGGTGAGAATAACGGTAATGGAAGGTTTGGGAATTCGGCACGCATCGGACAGTACTGAAGACAGATCGCCTTTCACCATCAACAAGTTCGTCATTGAATCTCACAGGATCACCTTTGGATGAATTCGGGCACTAAGACCAGCTTTCCAGGTGTTGAGTGAACCATACTGAGGTTTCGAGGTAGGGGTTTGTCGGGGCCAGTCACAACCTACAGGTGTAACATATGTCTCTGGGTTCGTAAACAAGTGTGGCGACAGGCGTATGCTAGCCAAGGAAATCAGCCCTGGTTGCCCAATTAGTCCATCTCAAAGGGCCTAGAAGAGGCAACAACAATGCTTGCCAAGAAAAGCTAAAGCTGTCTCTACAAGTTGAAGGGTGCATGTTTTCAATTTAGAGATGGCTGATGTTGTGTGTTGTTAGAGCTATCAAATGCAACAGCAAGTTTTCAGTTGAGGAAGTGCCGTCCACATGTGCATCACCACTGATTGGGAAACTCCACTAAGTCAGTCCACTCGAGAAGTGCATCCCCGCGGTGCCGACGACACCGACGAACATCTTTCTTAAGTACATTATGAATCAAGGAGGATCCTGAATTTTACCTCCCCCCCCCCCCGCGTTCACGATCGGCAGTGACTTAAGATGAGTCCGCATTTCTATGGTTCGCCGACCTGAAAAGTGACTGGGACGAACTAACACTACAGTACTTGGATTTGAAATGGGCTTCCAGCCTGACTCTGGGGGCAGGGGGGCCAAAAGGACACCCTTTTTGTATCGCTACATGTGCACGGGCTATAGTAACTGTAGTAGGTGTGGTATTCAACACGCACAGTGGATCTTTATCAATTTTTCAAGGGAAAATGGGATGAGGACGGGCGGGCTTTTGCTCCGGCACAATGAGACCACACCGCTCGAGCACGTCGAAAACTAGTTTGAAATCACCTGCATATGACGTCCTAGAAGGCGCAGGAGAGTCGCAGCTGACTGGGCGGCGAAGGCAAGAGTGTCCGCGAGCCTTAAAGGAAGGCCACCAGCCGCGCGACGCTGTTTGACAACACTTTATTCACTTCGGCTCCATTGGTATCCGTGAGACCATCCTATTCTTCTCATAGTCGCTGGGCATCTCATAAGCCGTGAAAAGCCCAAAAAGATGGCGGAAGTCATGGGCTGCTGAGACATGTTAGCAACCCAATGGAATGAGGCACAAACAGATCCAAGCCCTTGCACATATGTGGTGTTCCATTTCGGAGACAGGAGTCACACGATCTCATCTGAATGCAACAAATGCCGCGATCCATGAGCCGCTAAACAAGTGTCCCTTCTGCAATCACTCGAATGAATTACGTTGTGCGAGCACAGCATACGCCCAGTGCGATGGACTGTAGGGAATTCTCATAACGCAAAACAGACAAGCCTTGGGCAGCGTAGGAGCATACGCATGAGATATGGCCATGGCATGGGTTCCGACACAGAGCCCTTCGAGCCACAGATAGAGAGCAGAGCAGGTAAATATTTGTTCATTGCCCTAGATTTTGCCAATTCGCTGTCGAGGAAGCAGTTCCACTATCTTAGTGAGGATCGATGTGCGTCTAAACAGCAATCCTTCTAAGTCACTGATAGAGGACAAGGGCTATGTGGACGAAGGCTCATCTGTTCATTTCAGTGACTGTTACAACTATCAGATGAAGGACTCGTGACATACAGCTGGAATATGAGTGAACAACAAGAGGTTGATACTCTCTTTGAATCACGGGTAACCAAGCAGTATAAATATCTGTTCCAAACTGAGCAGAAGAGCAATTCAAATGTTTGTTAAACACCGTACACAGATTTGATCTTCACGAAATCCAGAACGACTAAACTGTTCATTCCAATCGCTGTCGATACCCAGACTCATCTGAAAGATAACCAACCAATCATCATGGATGCGAGGATTGGACAATTGGCTCAGAAGATCCAGGACTGGTGGTGGCAGACCTTTAATGGATCCTGGGATGCGCCCACCGAACATTATCTTTGTCCCTCAGATCGACAGAGACATTCCACGCGGTTGGATGTACTCAATCTGTGGACAGGTGCTCCCAACTGGCACACTATGACAGATCTTAACCGGCGATACCTCCAACGCAGACTGCCCATTTGTCCCAGTTACACTCAGCCCCCTGACACAGAGACTCGCCGCTTCACAAATCTTCTTCGCCTGCACGAATATGGAATCATTTCCACAAGCTCATGCCCGGGATGGGAGCAAACATTTAGTCGACAGCGTGCTTATTTATATTTCAGCATCCCAACTCGGAATTTGACCACTTCTCCCGGCGTAAGGGCTCTGGATGCGGTGCTCGACTTCGTCCGACGGCTGCGCAATTCTCAGGAGATATATGCCCACATCCGCTTCCAATATGACATTACGCCACCTGGAGTTGAGCGAAATCAGCAGTTCAGCGAGCTGATGCCGTACGGAGCCTGCAATACTCTTCCAGATGACCACGACAACGTTTGGAAGCATGAAGAGTGGGAATTGGTCCATGACGAGGACCAGAATATCTGCTCGTATCTCTTCGCAAACGCGCAAACACGTCGAAAGGTTGAGGGAGGCTGGGAGGTTACAGGATACTACGGAATGGCAACGCGTGGCTCAGCCTTCTGCGACGATGACGACCACTTTCCAGCCAGCGAGGCGGCTGATCCCCTACAAATCGCCGTGATTGCCAGAGATTGGGAGTACAAAGGAATTGGAGAGTTGATTGAGCAGCTCTTGATCAAATCAGGAATCTCGCCTGTATTCATGGCGGAATAGTATTGATGAGGCAACAAGCCAGCGCCGTACAGGACAGCCAAGTGGACAGGGATGAACACAACATACAGATCCAGTGGTAATTTGGCAGCACTGCATAGAGGGGGCACATCGACGAGGCGATAAGCCATATCTAAAAATTATATCGCCCCCGAGACGGGTTCGGCATGGATATTTTTTGGAACGAGGCAATTTTGGGCTCAGCCTGTTTTGGAACAGATTAATTTTGGACTCAGCTATTTTGGAATGAAAGCCTCGCATAATACGACCGAAAGACCCCCGAGTAACTGCTACATGCATTTCTCGACGGAGCGATAGAGGTGCATATGAGCCGGAGCTGCCTTCTAAAACTATCGTTTGGTGGCACGCCACATCATGTGCCAAACATTGAAGTATTGGCAGGTCACTCTGGCAGGCTGACTGCAGTAGGATCGGGCAGGTCTGCTTGCATACATATTGCATAAAGAGACTAACTAATCAGTATATTACGTTGGTCGACCGCTGTCAACGGCAGCGGACGGGAAGATCTATCTTACTAGAACTCTGATGAGAACATATGATCTTACACTGCCATCAGTATGCCACGTCCCATCTCCCCCGTATGTCGTTAGCTATATAGCTTGCTATTAGGTTCAATTCGAGGCCGCCACCTCTTCTCCCCCATTCTGTTTTTCGACATCATTCTTAGTTTTGCTTTGGTATCCAAATTCTGTTGTCTCCAGCTCTTGCAGAATAGGGACTTCCTTGATAATCAAGGCGACCAAGAAAGCGAATCCGGCGAAGCCAATGCCGACTTGCCAGACAAGTTGCAGGCCAGACGAGTAAACTTCAATAACGGCAGATTTCACATCCAATCTATCAGCCGCGCTCTCTCTGGGGCACAAAATCACAGACGACTATGTCAATCATGATGTTGATACCACCACCGCCGATTCCTTGAATGACACGTCCTGCGAGAAACATGGCGGTGCTGTTCGCCGCACCGCACAGACTGCTTCCGATGAAAGAAGATGATGGCCCCGAGCACGAGCACACAACGACCGAAGATGTTGGCGTTCTGGCCGTAGATCGGCTGTATGGTTGTCATGGACGGGAAGAAGGCATTGAGGGCCCAGACGTAAAGGCTTTCTGACCCCAGTTCGCCGACAATCGAAGGCAGAACGGTCGACACGATGGTGGCGTCAATGGCGGACAGCAGACTGGTGACACAGAGGGAACCGAACATGGCATAAAACCGCCATCCTCAAGCGCATCGGTCAGTCTCAATACGATGAGGTTTGAAGGGTCAACGACAGCTGACTTACCTCGCGCCGGTTTCACTTCCTTGTCGACTGACTGGTTGGTGGGGACAATTCTTGATCATCAGGCTATTCAGCCTTGCTTGGGTCTTCGGAAGACGACGTGCCTTACATGATGACGACGTGGTCTCGTTCACACGGCAAGAGGCGGTAGTGGTGAAGCGCTGGATGTCAAGGAAGAGAAAATTAACGTCAAAGTATCCCCAGCCCGATTGTCAAGACCAAAAAATGATTTGATGCGGAAGTTAAGCCGACCTGCACGAAATGACAATCCTGCAAAACGCTGTCCCTGCGTGTAAGACTGTGCAGTAACTGCGAGGGTTCAATTCATGGTGGGCCAAGCGAAGGAAGAATAAATTCGCCGTATCTTGCGCATACCAAGTAGCCAAGGAAAACACATGGTTGTTTACAAAGAAATCGCCGACTGTTACACAGAACGCTGCAGCAACACGGCCCGCCACTGGCTGCATTACCCGAGCAAGACCCACTCAAATCGCCGAGTGCTGCCCCGGATTACAACCATTGGTGGCCTGAATCTGACCAACCCTTTTCAGTCAAGCCACAGTCAGACGACGTCGGTCCGACGCCCGTTCAAAGTAGCCGGTATACGGTGATTCCTATCCTCTAGTCCTGTAGTTTGCTATCGCTGTGTATGGAAGAGGAGAGATGGGCAATGGACGCAGGCAGATGCTTAGCCAACATGGAACCATACACTCAGATGGAGGCGAGATACCTGGCAAATGTGCCTATCGAGAAATTCTATTTAAATGAACATTCTTAGTTACCATGAGGAGAATGAGAAAAGTGCACAATAAATTACGTGCCATTGTCTAGGTATTACTAATTATTGATACGCCTTGTCTATTCTCCCTTGCCATGTCACTCCCTGACTATACCGCTTTGAGGGGGAGGCTCGTTGACTCGACCCTCCTCCTCCCAGGAGATAGCACCGTGCCTCGACGCTTGGAGCGGCTTCTTTGATCTAGTCCAGGTGGAAGACGTCGCAGCAGAAATCATCGATGACACATTGTTTCCGGTCACTGCTGCGCCAGACAATCAACTCTACAGTGTTCATCATGAGTCTGGCGGTATCTATGTGCCGGTTCGAGAGCTGGCCAGATTCGTGTTCAATGAGCTTGGCGGGGTTGCCGTGGCAGAGATCCCGCTGTCACAATGGATACAGCGCGCAACAGAGGCCGGCATGCTGTACATGGTAGCTTCATACTTGGAGTCGGTCGGAGATGCGGCCATACGGGTTCCTAAATTGCTGGAAGAGAACCCGCTTCGCAAGTAATTGTGGTATGTGCAGGGTGGAGATTGAGAACATTTTGGGGTAGGGGTCATGTAGTTAGATAGTACAGGCAAGCAGGTCGCCTCCTATATTAGACCGTTAGATTTGAGATTTGGAGCACATATAATTAGATCAGCTTAGTATTGTGTTTATACCACTCACCTCCTTCCATTATCTTCATCCTATTTCATAACGCTACTTTCGCAATTCTTTGGGGATGGTTCACTCATGACTACCCAATTTCCCCCTCGGAGTCAAAACCCACCTCTATCCTTCGAAGTCAAACATGCAGTCTTCTGCTCAATACTGCATGCCTCTGTGGTGTGTTGGGTTGTGTTGTAGTGAGCTTAACTTAGTCGGTAGAGCTCCCTGTTCCCAAAAGCACAAATTTTCCCGGCGAGTCTACCTAGAGGTCCCCATCCCATACCTCACTATCTCTCCCGACTTCGTCTAACATGGGAGGCGCGATCCTCCTCATAAAGTTAAACATCTCCAGATGCTCCTGGAAGTCCACCAGAGAACTTGTAGTCATCTTCATCCAGCCAAAATAGGTATCCCGCACCCGTGTATTTCTCGGTACAGTATAAATGTAGTCCGCATCCACACATTTGACCCAGAGCCGCTGACCTTGCCCTGAAGCTGCCGCTGAGATCACCTCCTCGTCCACAAGCAGAAAGAGGTGATTGCCTACCACTGGACGACTGGAGGTGTTCATCGGCCTAACATTTTGCTCGTTGCTTGACGCCTGAAGGAAGTGCTCGCGTATCTGCTGCATCGTCAGATCTGCTAGTCGTTGCTCATCACATTGCGGGTCCAGTCGGAAGAGTGAAAGAATTTCTTGCGCCTGAGCATCGGGCTGGCCATGTGTTCGCTCGTTTATCGAAGCTGGAACCTGCCCCTGCAAGTCGTTGACAATGGCTTGCCAGTATCTTTCCGACTCGCTGCCATAGGCAGTCCGGTAAATGGTGAAGCCCCACTGCGCCCTGAACCCGCATTCACCGACGTCCTTGCCGGGTGGTACGTCCTTCTCCTCGGGCACTCGGAGGAGAGAGCGGTAGATCGTGTCCGTCATCGTACCGGTGTCTCTTGGCAATTCCGGATCTAGCCTGGGTCGTTGGTCGGGCGATATGGGAAATCGTTCTTTCCGTCCTCCTTCAAGTTGGAAGTCAATGGGGTGAGGGTCCCAATCAAACCGACGACACAGTTGAGGAGCAGAAATTGCTTTTATGTGCCATCGTGACTAGACGGCAAAGTCTAACGTCAGCCAAGCTTCAATCTCCTGTTGGTAATACAGGGATCCTTACTGCAGGAACGACCCATGCGAAAGTGGCTGTTGAACGGTTCCAGATCGTTAATCGGGAAGTCCAAGGACCTTTTGTTGTTCTCTAGTTCCTGGGCGTGGGCTGTTTGGGAACGGGAACTGGCGCTAAAGCAGGCAGCAGTCATCCATCGCTACCCGTGCGCTCAGCCAACTCTGGTCACAGACAGTGTGAATAGACTACGAATTTTGTTCCCGGCAGTGAAGTTCATTTTCACTCGCCTTGCTTCCCAGTGTCTTATTCCAAAGGACGAATTTACCTAACCAACAGTCAAGCTAGGCTCGGCCAATTGACATAAAATCGGCACTGCAGTGTCAGCAATGCCAGCCGAGAGCCAGGCCCATCGATGCCGGTCACATCACCCTGGAGTTGATCTAATCATGCCTTGGTTTCTGTTACAAGATATGCCACAATTCAGTGGCCAAAGACCTTATATGCATTCTGTTGTACACCCATTTTCATGCTGGTCTGCATATGACCACTATCATGCTCCTGGATACCAAGACACTCCCGGGCGACGGATGTTTCACAATCAGCGGGCATCTTATACACGCCGCTGCAAAAGCTCCCCATGCATCTTTCTTGCAAAAACATGAAGCCTCAAGAACGCAAGAAGACCCGATAAGCATACAAAACTTGTTGGAATGTAAATATCCACCCTCGAGCTACCACGATTACCCCCCGACAGTAACGGTGTGATCGATCGAGCAGGCTAAGGCTAGCCCACGCCCACTCTAACGCTCACTTACAACTCATCGTGGCCAACCTCGTCAGACCCCGCACCCCTATCAGCGTCCTCCACCCCGCCAGCAGCAGCGCCTCTAGCAACGAGCGCAAACTCCGCAACGGTAGCCCCCGCCCCGTCCTCAGCCCAGCACCCCTCGACGTCCAGCCTGGCATACCGCCCGCTCCACACCCCGCGCGGCAGCTCGACCGCCGTGGCGTTGCCCACGTACCGCGCCACCGATAGCCCAGTATCCCAGGGCCTGCTGATGGCGACCGGGATCCACTGGCCCAATGGCTCCTGCTCTCCTCCCGCAGGCTCGGCGAAACTGGAGTCGTTGGAAAGGAGGATACGAATGCTCTTTGGCGGCCGCATGGCAAAGTCCAGCAGGACGCGGTCCAGCTCCACGGCAGGCTCTGAGGCGGACGAAGACGCCAGGTCCACGACCAACGACGCGGCTAAATCCGACTTGGGCTGCCAGCTCGTGCCCAGGTAGCCGTCCGTCGCGGCTAGGGGGAACTGCCCGGGGACGTGTGCGTCGGGGGACGAAGAAGACTTGCACTGGACGATGTTGCCGGGATTGGCGAGTTCGTCACTGTACTGCCTGTTGGGGATCACGGCCGTCTCTCCGACCTTCAGTTTTATCATGTACCCGTCCGCATCGTCCGCGCTGCGCCCAATAGTGATCGGCATGGCGCCATCCGCGTACTGATCTGGCCCCAGGCCTTCGAAATCTGCCGCGTCCTGGCGGGTAATAGTGGTGTGCGTCCTATTCATCCTGCAATTGACCACGGCGCCGTTGTAGAATTGCAACGGTGCCTTGAAGTGCGCCAGCTGCGGCGGGAGCGACGGGTTGAGCGCCAGGTTCGCATCCGTGGCCTGCACACCCAGGAGCCCGGCCGTCATGGCCTGTAGCAGTCCACCGTGGCCCGTGTTGGCATCCGGATTGCCGTTCTGCTGCTGCGAAAACTGGTACCACGTCGCACGGGCGTAAGGGATGGAGGACTTGAGGAGGAACGTCCAGAAAGCGCACTCGGACTCGAGCAGGGAGTTAGATGGCATGGCGTATCTGGCCCCGAGGCTCTCGGAAAGCGCAGCATTAGACTCATCGTCGGGAAAGAGGCTCGTGTGGAGGTAGTACGCTGAGGCTATTGCCGTGATCTGGAGCGAGCGCACGTTGCTGTCTTCTGGTAGAGTGCCGGTAGTGGGATCTCGGAAGTCAGCGAGCAAGTCGTTGTGCATCAGCGCGGCAGCCTGCGCAGTGTGGGATGAGCGAAGCGCGTCCCATCCGGCCTCAGCGGCTTGACTGACTGCCTGGGGTATCAGGACTTTAGCGTCCGGGAAGTGGTCTGTTGACATGACCCCGACATACTTGACGAAGGTTGATATTCCCTCCTTCACAGCGGGATCGATCGTTACACTGTAACTCTGGGAAATGGACTTGGTGTCAGGATCAGACGAGAGCCCCTTCTGGAACTGCGGGAGGTCGCCCCGTACTGTCGAGTAGATGTATGCGGTGACATCTTCCCGGCCGTTGGGTTTCACAGATGTCAGGATGGCTTTCCTCGGTGGGAAGAATCTGGGCTCCGCGTCTGAAGTTCTGTCGGCGCTGTGTCCGTCCAACACATCCGTGATAAGAACCTCAACACTCGATTCGCTGCTGACTGACAGCTTGACAACCCCAATCTGGAGTTCATCCAATGACAGAAACGCCTCGTATGAGACTTTCAACGCAACTTCTTCCGAGCATGTTGACGGCGACCAGACGTAGTCCCACGTCGCAATTCCCGTGGAACTGCCATAGAATCAGCACACATGATAAAAATACAAAGCGGTAGAATCACATTGCATAGACTTACAAAGAGAAGGTGGATTTAAAGTGCCTTATTTCTGAAATATCAGTACTTCCATTCAATGTACTCCCGCATGCACCCACAAGAAGGTCAGTGAAGTGCGGGATACCAGCAATGACGCTCTCGCCATCTGGCTCGTCGTCCCAGAATCCGGTGACCGTGGCGTACGTCTGGCGAGGGCTAAACAGCGGCCAGCCGGTGCTCTCGTTACTCCTGCTGGCCTCCAGGAACGGGCCTAGGCTGCCTTGGGCCAGGCCGAGGTACCTGCATGACGGTGGCAATATTAGTACGCTAAGATGGTACGCTATGGTGGTGTGTGATGTAACGGGGTCTCTACGCACCCGTTGGACTGGGAAAGCCAGGCGTGGTAAGCTCCTGGGTTTGGGCGGCTCGAAATGAGTGTGTATGTCGTGTCGTCCCATGCCACATGATCAGTGATATCGAATGGACCAGAAACGGCAGCACTGCATGCGACTAGCGAGATCGCCGCAAGGAACGCCTGCTTAGCCACCATCACTTCAGGGGACCGTGTTGCCGGGCTTGGAGATCGATGTCGGGAGGTGGTGATACGGTCAAGGGCCTCGCTGGGGTAATGATGAGTCCAACCCTATATGCTGCTGACGCAACCAAATGCCATTCACACCAACTCTGTTGCTCAGATGTGGGCTTGAGGCAGGGCTGCAGCTTGAAGTCTTTCCAATGCCCCCCTGCTTTGTGATATGGGAGAAAGTGCTGGCTGTCCTTTTCCACTGCACACATGCCCCACAATGAGCACGACTCCACTCCTGGTGGAATCGTCTTCCACATCTCCCACGAAGTGAGGTTACGCGCCACGCAATGAGCCCTAGCGCAAGCCAAAACATAACGATTAGCTGTGCTGGGGCAAGAAACGAGTCAGACGGCCCGGGGTCACGACCAGGATCCCTTGTGGATGTTGCGGCAGGGATAGTACGGGGGGATGACGGCCTGTGCTAGAAGTGTGTCGTCGTTCATCAAGCAAAGACATCTAGAACCTAGTCGCCGAATTGATACCGTAACAATACCACAGACCGCAATGTATATCGTACCTAATCATGATTCTGGATGTCTACTCCGCTCGCTTCTCCTGTCGTAGTATCCTCACAGCAAGTGCCGTTGTCAAACCCCGGTTGCCTATGCGAGCCCCCGTCCTACCAATACAACAGAAATGCCCGGCTGGCCAGCCTCCATCTTCCTCCTGCAACGCCAGGAAAGTCTCCAGGTCTTTCTTATACAGGTGTGGCTCGATGGCCACTGATTGACAGGCGAACAGACGGAGTGCCAGAGCCAATGGGTTTCCAGGCATATTCAGCCGCTCTAGCAGCTGGGCCTTGATTGCATTCAATCTCTTTCGAAGTGAATCACTGGAGGTGTCGGCATATAGACGCGCCACAAAATACAGGAAGCTCTCCGGTATTGAGTAATGCCGAGTTCCGTTGAGGCAGGCATTGTTGTTCAGACAGTCCACGACGAAGTCCTCTGTCTTCTTGGCCCGGGGATCGGATCCATGACCGAACTTGTGAAATAGCCTCAGGATATTGCAACAGACTTCTGGGCCAGTTCGAGGCCGTTTGGGATCGAAGTATATCTGAATTATCCCGTCCAGGTCCAAGTTCTCACTCATCTTGTCCATCACAAGTTGGACGTCAGGAACGGTGGAGAGGTATCGCTGAGGGAGTGATAGGTAAGCAGTCGCTGTTGTGTCGGCATCCGGGGGGAATTCACGAGTCGTAAGAACAGGGGCTTCAAAGAAATAGTTCCAGAGTCCGTTCTCGACCTTTGATCTGTCAAAGTCGTTGCCATTTGAGTGATCGACTGAGTAGCCATTGGAGTTGCCTTTCCCATGGTCGTGAGGATGGCCGTTGGATTGGACATTTGATGTTGAAGTGCCATTGCTGAGGGTATTCAGTCCGTGGGTCCTTCCGTATGGCCATTTGAGGTAGACGATGTCTTCGTCGTCAGTAAGTTCCCAGATCATAAGCTGGGCAAAATTGTCCTTGAGCTTGACCTCCTCATGGCCCTCGACAAGGCAGTGATGCTCGCGGGCATTGTTTTTCAGGAACATCTCAGCCCGTTCAATTGGATCTTGAAGCAGGTTTAGGAGAGTCTTGCTGACGCTGGGCAGCGACTTGTGCACGAGTATTGCATGCATTCCCTGAGACCGCGCCGCACAGACATTCTCGGGTGTGTCATCAACCATGATCGTCTCGTTTGGGTGAACTCCGGTCTCCTTGATGACGTGTTCAAAAAAGCACAGGTCTGGCTTCCGCATGCCCTCAACGCCTGACGCGAAGACTTTGTCGAACAGCAACCAAGGGAGGTCGAGGCTCTGGACAATCTCCATGTGCTCCTACTCATTGATCAGTTCGTTGTCTTCTGAGATGCTGGAGAAGACTTACCCGTGAAATATTAGACATGACGTAGAATTTGAGATCAGGTTTTGACACTTTCAAGTCCCGGATTGTTCGGACCAGCGTGGTTACAGGCTTCAGCGAAAGCTGAGCCTGATCCATTGCGGTTTCGACAGAGGAAGGAAGTTCACCAAGTATGTTGCCGAATTCCTGTGCCACGTTTTATTTAGTTTGCGCTTTCAAATTATGTGGTTGAAAGTAGTGACTACCTGGCAAGCTTCCTTGAGCGTAACATGGCCTCGGTCTAGGCTATGCCAGGTTGTGGAATTTGAGATGGCCAGAAATTGCTCAGGTGAGATAGCATCAAGACTGTGGCGGTCCCATTCCAACAAGACACCACCAAGATCAAAAACAAGAGCTTTGATATTAGATGCCATTTTGGAGAGTTGAAATGCGCTCTCACAATCGATATGAACTCTAGAATTGCTTTGAAAAATCGCGAGGAGAAAATATGTCGCTTTTCATGTATTTATAAAGATGTACGCAGCCTTGCCGGGTTTCCATCACACGATCGTGGAAGCTTCATCATACACAGTATGGTGTTATGTACTCATGTGAAGGACTTTCTTGCTTACTCGTGTGGCCCGAGACGGTGCTGTTCTCACTGATATTGCAGGAAAAGAAGGCTGTGTCTGGGAATCAGCCCACGCTGGCTTGTCAATATTTTGCAGCCTTTCCAAATCTGGAAGTTACAAAGCCATTGTATCTCTTTGCAGTATGTTATAGATCGTAAAAGCTGTAAATCTCGTTGTAACTAAAATCAGGTTTTGGCATAGACGCGACGCCCGGTACAACTTCAGGCTCCATTCAGCATTGGTATTTCCTCACATGGTCGATACCCACCCAGGCAGTAACGACTTGAGCAGTGGCGGAGCAGATCCTTTGAAGCTATGAGGCATACTATCATGAACAGCACATTAACGATCTGACACCGTGGATGAGCCCTGTTCCCACTTGAATCCCGAACTTGTTCCTCGATACCAATGTCTCGACTATGCAGACCAAGCCTCCGTTCAGTTTTCTATCCGGAACAGGCGTCATATTAGTTCTTTTCTAGATCACTATATCCAGATCAGGTACGGTATTCATGTTGAAGTCTTTCCAATGGGAAGCCAAATTGGAGATAAGAAGCACGTCAGGGATATCCACTACGAACACAAGTTGCCTCGGGGTGAAACTCCAGTGTGGTCTGGAAAGACGTGGGTGGGGGCTGGAAACGTACCCACTAATCCAAAATATCTCACATCAGCTGACCGACGAATGTCGTGCTGACCCAGTCTATGTCAATTTGAAGGGCGTGCCACAATGTGCGCCGGGTGCGGCTGACAGTGGATAACCACATGCTGTCGAGGCTGTCTCAAGTCCCAAAAATGACCTATCATACCGTTGTACATAACTCAGCTCTCCGAATCGTTCCTCACTGCAGCTTATCGTTTTGAATGCCGACCGTCTGCACTCATGGTTCCTTCGCGTCTGCGAGCATTTACTGTGGACGGGACTAGGTTGCAAGTTTTCAGAGTCGTCTTCAAGGATTAATTTGCGTAATATTGGTCGTGGCGCAGGGTCCCTAATTCTCGGCTTAGGCCGAGCAACTTTTGTCTGCCTAGAGTACCTATGGATTACTCACATGCAGTCTCATCGACTATTTCCACGACAGATGGCGCAGTACGCGGGTTGCCAACTTAGCCCTATGGCAGGGCTGACCACCCTTGTTGGCTCGCGTAGAGATGCTGCGGCTTGTGTTTTGGTACTTTGCCTTTGTTGCCGTGCTTTCGTGAGTCTTTACTATCTCTTACTTTCCCCATTGGCCAACTTACGTTGTCCCAAATGCACTACCGCAAACTCATGGTATGAGTCATATCACGATCTTGAAAACAGTAGGTTCCCCGACATCCTGTCGGGCCTATATGCTAAGTACGGTATGACATATGGTTTCCCACTAGAACAATACTTCAAAGCATAATGAATTACAGGCTCTATTGTCAAGGTAACCCACACAATGCTATCACTACCATGGAAGACCTTAGCCTGAGGTATCTTTGTCCCAATTGAGTGGATATATTTCCGGGGTCTGGAGAAGAGTGAAATCTTCCCGGGATGTTCAATAGACGTGGAAACCCGACCCATGGGAATGGAGGGAACATGTGGTTCGAGTGATGAGGGGAACTTTGAGGTTTGCCCTGCGTTTGCAAGAACCCCACACTTGCAAGAGAGATGATCTCTATGGGTGCCGTGCGTCTGTCGTCGGGAAATGGTAGGATATCACAGAAGAGCTTCTGAGAAAGCATGACTGGCTGGAGGATAGCCGGTTTTGTATGATGGTCTCACATGCAAGTCTGAATGTGCAAACAATCTAAGAAAGAAGTGGGAGGCCGACAATCCCGCCAAGTCTAAGATTTGATGTATGTGGCTGGACCTAGCTAGCAGGACCGGCTGAACTTTGGCTTAAAGAAAAAGAAAATTGATTATGGACCACTTCCACATCTCATGGTCAGTCTGTTTGTGCACCCACGTTTATCGATATTGTAGTGCCTCCTGCCCTCAATTCATGTAGCTTCCTGGCAGTAGGTGAACCCCCCGTATTCCCCCCTCACTCGAAGGTCGCAATCCCATTGCCTCCGTCCAATTTGCCACCACAAATCAATTGTCTCTGGGTCTGGCGCGGGACCCGTTAGAAGCAGCCGTCCTTGCCTCGATCCTTGAGAGAATGAATGCGCTTCCGGCAGCCTCGTCTCCGAGGTGTCATCTTGTTGACATGTCTCAATGTAGACACTGGTATGTTGCCACTGGCGTGGGATGTTGCGATCCCCGTTGCGATTCATAAGGATAAACGATGGAACCCTTATCGTGAGGGATAGCCGGATCAGGTTTGGCATCTGTGGTAGTGCCGGTGTGACGGCGCTATGGAGCTCGGCTGCCACGCTGGTGAGGTCCGCAAAGTCAGGGTCGAAATAGTCACAGATCTCGACTATTTTCAGTTTGGGCCAGGCTGGCGGGCTCTCCGGCGTGCGGCTCTCCGGCGTGGTCCCCTTGGCGGACTACGACTCCTTTAGGAAGTGTGGTACGTTGACTACGTTGTAGAGTCTTAGTTCCTCAAGTCTGTACGTTATAGTATATAAAGACTAGCTTAGATAAAGTAAGGCATCCGCAGGTATCATGGGGGCAATCATCCTGAGTCCATTATGCCCGGAGTTAAGATAAAATAATTTAAGCTTAGAATCTTAGAAGCGCTCAAGGGCTTCCATAACCTTTTTAAATGCTACTCTGGCTGCGTTCTTAGTCTGGACGATCCATTGCTCAGTGTTCTCGCCCTGCCCAGCAGCGGTATATATAGTGTTCAGGGTGGACCATATGCACCGCCTTCCGAAACCATAAATATTTATCGAAAGTTAAATTTTTAAGACTACATTCACTTGTTCCTCAATACATATCCTCTCAAAGTTATCAAGCGTATCCGGGTTATCAAAAGCCTAGTAAACACTAGAGCGATAAAAGCTCTCACCATCGTCCAGTAAGGTATTTTTTCCAAATTCAGGAATAACAAATATAAGAGAACAAAATATATAATTCTCAACCGCAAGCTTCCACTACTTATTAATAGTAGCATATTCTGCAAGTGGGTTACGAAGTCTACTAGGCTATCTATACATACCACATAACCTAACTATAGTCAAATCTCCCGGCGTCCAGTAGGTGTCTCCTCGGCTACGCAGCCACTCCTCAATAATTTCCAGACGTAGCTCGTAAGGCAAGCTAAGAAAGAGGTGAAATAACAAATCGGGGTCGACCGGGAACTCCTGATCTATTTTCATAAATCCGACGCCCGCGATATCGATATCCAAAAGACCTGCCATTGTCAGCGTAGTTGGGCTGACTACACATGTAAATCACGGGTCGGGTTGTGCAACAGATGCAAACGGGGAACGCAAAATCTATTGAAAGATTGAAAAGAAGGAAGCCCAGACTGAAATTGGCTGGAGGGCTCTAGTAGTAATAATAGCATATGCGCGATTGATGAACTTGTCAAATCATTCCAGAGCAGGTCACAAGTCCTAGAGTAGTCGAAACTAGAAGTGTGTTTAACCACTAGACCACGAATTAGAACAGCAACAAAGCTGGTCCAGAACTATCCGGCGCAGGCCCTAAAAAGTTCCGAGTTTCACTCGCAAGGGAAAATTAATATCCCGGCCCGGCGAAACCACAGTGACAAGTGGCGATGTAGAGCACAGCTACATTAAAGCACATCTAGCGTCACAGACAGGATGGGTGTCACGGCACGGGTTGCGTTGTGAGTTGTCTAATTTTTACTACTGTGCCCGGATTGCTGAATCCTTGGGCTTGGTTCTCTGAAAGGCTGTGCCGAGGAACGCGACCACTGTTGACAAACCTTTCCATAGGTGACCTTGTGTATCCACTGACAAAAGAACACTGCAAGGTCTCAGAATCGACACTCAATCTCCTTGAAGAGCCAGGCCAGCACTCAACTTGTGTGGCTGATCTGTAGACTGGCCTATCCGCGTCACGGTGATTCTAGACATTTCCGCAGCTGCAACTGCTTCGTCCCACATCACATAGGTTCTGGCGGTAGGAGTCGCGCGGACTAGCGACGCTAGCCCGCGGGACCTGGAGATGCCCGGCCTTTTGATCTGGAGACGCATGCGAGCCGAGTTGCAAGTAGGCAAGGTTGTTGCTAGGAGTGTGTTCCGAGGCCGCAGAGAAGTCACCCCTGTAGTATGGCAGCCGTTCAAGGCCGTTTTCGCCGTGGTCTGTGTCGAAGCTCTTGATGAGCCTGCGTAGAGTCGGGAGGCAGCTCGCGATGATACCCAGGCCGGTCTCGACATTTTGCCAGAATATAACTGAGCCCATCTTGTACAGTTCGTCGAGGCCAGAACCGTCGACGTGCGTTTGGGGTGGAATGCAGATGATCGAGGCGAGGCATGCGACGCCGCCTAATGCCAAGATCGCCCCGGTCGACAGCTTGAGGCTCTTCTTCAAGTGGAGCCCTCGGATGATGAATATTGGTATCACGGCAAGCGCGATGTCGACGAGGATGAAGAGGCCCATCACGGAATAAATGAGAATGCGCCACGTCGAAGCGGTCTGTTCGAGTGCTGCATCGGCGACGGATAGTATGATGGGGTAGATCAACGCGACCACTGTTGATATGGACAGTACAGCCATGACGAGCCAAATTATCCAGGTTGTCTTCCGGTGGCTGGTGCCCTTGTTGATCCGTAGCAGCGTGGTGCAGATGGATGCTTTGGTGAAGGCCAGCGCCAACACATTGGTCACATTAATCCCTGGGTTTTCATCGTGTCAGAAACTTTGCATCGAGAGATCTCAGGACATAGTGTGCAAAGACAATGCGATAATGCGAGACAGTTTTAAGATGCGTCAGTGCTTACAAAAGACTGCCTTGCTGTTTAAGACTGCTTTGCCGTGTTTTGACATGGGTTGGGCCAGCATCGAATCTGGAGTGCCGATGCCCACTGTCGTTCCCCATGCCGTGAGGGAATACTGGACGAGGTTGAAGATCTAATTCGTGTAAGTTTCGGTGTCCCTAGCACACCGCGGCTGCTGGTTCTCTTGTCGTGGGAGCTCGCGTGCGAACTTCGTGTTGACTTACCAGTCCAAGCCAAATGAGGCCGTCGTCGACGTGGAACTTTCGCTCTCGAACACGCTGCCAAGTACGAAGACCAACTGCGACCATGCAGCCGAGTCCGAGAAGGATGGTGCAGGTCAAGATCGTTTCCGCAAACCCGATCGGGCGTAGTGAGCTGGGCCCCGTCCTGGCCACGGCGGTCGAATTCATGGTGTAGCGTCGAGTGGCGATGGAGGAGACTCGTACCAGCTGCTTGGTATGGCAGATTGAGGAAAGTGGTTCAATTCGGCCGTTATGGAAGAGACCAGCCAAGGACACTGCAACCACTGCCCTGGCAGCTGCCTGGACAGAGGCGTGATGGATGCAAACATACGGGTGGGTCACCCACGCAAACGGTCCTGCCAATTCACTGTGGCGCTGGAGGTGAGTTGCGCCGTGGTCAAAGAGGCATGCTGTGAATGGAGGACTGACCCGTTTGTCACCCTCTGGCCACACGTGTGCATGAAACAAACGATCATCACCGACTGGAGTCTGCCTGCACTGCTGAATGATTGATAGAGCTTTGTATTATTGCTTAAATGTTCAAATAAAGTCACCCCAGAAGAACAAAGAGTACTACCTGACATAGCTGGGCATGCTGGCATGAAGGGCAGGTATTTTGTTGCAGTATGTCACCCCTCCATGCTCGATATAACCTCCGGCACAAGGTTTAACATGGTACCTAGACACCAGATGATCTCCTGTTGGTCTGATACAACGATCAATGCTTTCCTAGGCATGTGGAACCGACTTGATATCAAGAGAGAACGAGAGTGGAGGCTCCATCATACGTCAGTCAACGCCAGCAGCCGAGCGGAATTGTGGCAGCGAATGTGGTCACAGCAAATGGAGGAAGGGTACCTTGTAACGTATGCGTGGAGAAGGTGCCCGGTGGGCCATGCTGAAGTTATCAGATTGTGGTCACCTCGTTACATTTGGACACGACTATGGCAGGCTGTACTAGACTCAATCGTCACTTGAACATGACGAAGTCTTACATGTTTTTGTTCTTTTTGAACACAAGTTTTCTTGGCGCGAAAGACAACGAACAAGTTGTCGCTATGCAAAGAAATTAATGTTCAGAACTATGATCAAATTTCCCTGGACAAGTCAGGGCCGTAGGATTGCTGGTGCTGTGTTTGATAATGGCCCCACAGGACTTCCACTTGGGACATGACCCTGTGAAGTATACTATAGTGTGGGTAGTCAGCCGCCAAGCCTTCCAGTATTATCATTTTGGGATGTTATTTAGCCCCATCAATAGGGAAGTCAGGCTTTGTCCTTAAGCTGATAGGATTTACATTAAAGCTAGCTTTTCAGACTCCATTGCTCCCTAGACAAACTTACAATTGTCCCCAAGTCAGGACATATCATAATCAAGTCATTATCATCTCAGAGTTTAGTATTTCGACTATAAGTTTTTCAGAGATACGTAATCACTCTAATCAATCTAGACACCTTAAAGTTATCCAATACCTCCTTTGCAACTCTTTAGCCGTCCTCTATACCAATATTAAGGAATCCCCTCCAGCCTATAGCCCAGTCTATACTACTAAACCACATATTCCCTTACTTTCCCGTAGTATATCCAGGTATTAAATAACCTGGTTTAGTCTAAACTACTCCTAGGCCTCCCTCACAAATTTATCGTTGTGCCAGTTATGGAACACGACCCTCTTTAAATCCTTGTCCTCGGGGACCCCACGGAGCTTTCTTTCGTAGATGCAAACTACTACAATGAGCTATATGTTCTCAGGGGGAAAAGAAGAACAATCATCGTAGCAGGAAATAATGATGGGCCAGGTGGTCTCCGCATGTCTGGGGAGCCATCGCAATTCTTTTCACTTAGGTTGTGTGTCGTCAACAAGCTATTTAGATGATATCGCAACAACAGTTCCGCATCGGCTACACCAACTAAGAAGTAACGCTGTGGAGAATTTCTTGTTGCAAAGCAAAGTGTGACCCCTGTAGAATCAGGAATTCCAAATCCTGACAGCCGCGGACTTATCGTGCGATTTGAGCAAGTACAGGTAGCAGGAGACCAATAGACAGCAAGGTTGGGTAGTATTTGCAGATTCGGACTTTCTTGATCTTAGAAAAGTGTTTTGGCATGCTAGATTGTTCATAGCCTCGTCACTTTCTACCTTCTTAGCTGTCCCTGAGCAGCGATGTCCAATGGAATATCCCGGTGGCGGGCTTTTACCGATGAGAATGATGAAGGTCGAATGGTGCAGAAATAATATCTTTATAGAGGTCTAAGGGCTTCTGTCTGCAATTTCAATCAGAAATTCCTCCGGTAGACTCTCATTCTCCTGCTCCTGTTCATAGATTTGGTATCCTCTGATTTCATGTCTGGGCCGATTTCTGCGTGCAATTTTCTGGGGTGGTCTTGGTTTGCTGATGATCCACATCTCCGTAACGGCCAGGCAGCAACCCATATCGAGTAAGGCCGACCATGCATATCAACTTTAGAACCAACACGCATGTGGTACAAGCTCAATCCAACGAGCCAAAATCATATATTTCATTTAATTCGCCACTTCAAAATTTCACAACACAATCTACGCCATTTCATCGAACCTCACTCGCTTCATAGCCTACCTCACCAAGCACCCGAACAGCCACCTTCAGGTCTTACAGTTGCACTCATGGCGGGCAGTCAAGCACAAAAGTCTGCCACCAAGGAGGCCGTCCCCGCCTTCCCCTACTTCAACCGCCTGCCATGGGAAATAAGGCGCATGGTGTGGGAACAAGCCCTCCCGCCCCCAATCCCACAGGTCCTGATATACAAGCCTACGACCTTCCCAAGATGGGACCCAGAGACCAATGACTGGGATGCAACAGACGGGGCCCCGACGACACCCATCGTACCGCCCGCCGTTCTCCACGCCACCCAGGAATCCCGGGCCTTCGCCCTCGAGCACGTCCTCATCCGCAAGGTGAAGAAGGTCTGCACGCGGTCCTCCGGCATGAGCGCATACCACCGCATAGTCTGCCGGCCCTTCAACCGCGACACCGACGCGCTCTTCGTGCACGAGGACCACTTCAAGTCCTTCCATCGCGTCTACATGGAGCTCACGCCCTCGGCGGCCCGCCATGTGGCCTTCGACATCGACATCTACCACGACCCTGACTGGACCTTGCGGGGCATTCCCAGGTGGTACCAGTTCACGCGCGAGATGACCGAGAAGTGCCACGGCCTGCGGTCGGTCTCGTTCGTGGGGCTGGCGCGGTGCGACGGGCGCCTGCACACCGAGGCCGCGGGGAGCCGCGAGCCTAGGGGGTGCTACCGCGCCGTGCCGGACGCCGTGGCCGTGGCGTGGCAGGAGGATCTGGGTGAGTCGCTCAGGGACGAGTTTACTCATACGCGCCCGGACGGCTCTCGGTGGGTGGCTAGGGTTGGGAGTAACGCTGTGTGCGGGCTGCCTGTTGAGGATGATGACGAGCGGCTGTTGGAGTGCTCGCAAGTTGTCTTGCAACGGCTGAATGCCTCGAATGTGTCGATGGACTGGTCTGAGTGGTTCTCTGGGCAGCTACTAGCTGCGTGGGAGATTTGGACTTGAGACGAGGTCTGAGGAAGTGGCTGCGCTGAGCAGTATGTAGAGCATCAAGCAGGACGGTAGGATACAGTCCGGTGTTAACGCCATGATAAAGATCATGAGGTTCGATTATCAGAATGTCCTATTCCAGGCCATCGTTGGAACGCGGACTTCCTCTTCATCAAGAAATTGAGACATATGCCTCGAACACAATTTGTTTAAGCTGTCCAAAGGCCCACCCGCGTTCAGCCGAGTGGTGCAGCAACAGCCAATTCGGTTTCCCAATATCGCATTAGTCGAATGGTGATTTCTTGAGTGCATCTTCGCAGAGCAAACATTAACGGATCATCATGCATCTGTCTGGTGGCCCAAGCACGTTCCGAAAGGTGGAGGAGAAGTTGAGCTCATGGGTGGGTAGCCCAAGGTACCTCAGGTACGGCTTGGCGGCCTGGGCTTATCGATAAAGCTTTCTTCTGCCTAACGTCATTCCATCGCCGCCAGCCAACTCTCCCAGCTTCCTCTCGACTTCTCTTGCTGCACACCATCTCACCACGGTTGGTCACACTCCAACCAGGTTGACAACCAGCATCTGTCGCAATGTCAGACCGTGACTCCCCCGCGCCCGCCGCAGAGGCCAAACCGTCCTCCCCTCCCCGGCGCTCAAGGTCGCGATCCCCACCCCGCAAGAACAAGAAGTCCAGCAGCGGCTTCAAGTGGAAGCAGAAGCCCTCAACCGGCGGCGCCGACGAACCCCGCCGCGACGACAGGCGCTCCAGATACGACGATGACCCGCGCGGCTCCTCGTCGAGGCCCAGCTACCGCGACGACTACCGCCGCGACGCCAGAGACCGCGACGACCGCCGGCCGCCGCGCGACAACAACAACAACAGGGACGGAGACAGGGATAGGGACAGAAATCGCGACCGCGACACACGGCGCCGCAGCCGATCCCCCCGCCGCGACCGCGACAGGGATGAGCGTCCCAGGGACAGGGACAGGGACGCGCGGCCGCCCCGGCGCGAGAAGAAGGAGAAGGCTCCCCCTGCGGCGCCGCCAGCAGCAGCAGACGGCGAGGAGATGATCATCGTGCACGTCAACGACCGCCTGGGGACCAAGGCCGCGATACCGTGCTTCGGGTCCGACCTGGTCGGGCAGTTCAAGATGATGGTGGCGGGTCGGATCGGGCGGGAGCCGCACGAGATACTGCTCAAGCGGCAGGGGGAGAGGCCCTTCAAGGACCACATATGCCTCGCCGACTACGGCGTCAGCAACGGGGTGCAGCTGGACCTGGAGGTCGACACGGGTGATTGATTGGGTGGGTGGTGGACGCTGGGGCAGGGTGGCGAGGCTGGGGCGAGGGGACGGCTACCACTTGCTTGGGCTTGTAGATATGGAGTTCTTCTGGTGTCGACTCGGCAGGCCACGGTGCGAATCATCTCCCAAAATTGAATGGTCAGCGGTTAGGCCATTTTCTCAGGACGACACAGGTGCGGAAGAGCTGCCATTTCGATATCAGCTCTGTTCTTTTCCAAGTCCCTTGCTCCCAAACAAAAATACGATTCTACTTTGACGCAAGCCGCGGAACAAATCGACCTTCCCATCATTCAACCTGCAGCTTTTGAGATGGGGTCGGCCGTGAGACCATTCGCTTCGCCCCATCTCTAGCTTTGAGTCATAAAGACTATGTGAATGAATTGAAAACAAAACTACTTAACTATTCCCCCCCCCCCTTCCCCCAGGGCTAGCTTTCCCCCTCCACCCAACTAATTTGGTTAAGCATATCATGTAATATAGGTACCGAGGCAGTGTGTATACCAACTCGACATCTATACTACAGCGAGATTCTCTACTTCTTTATGTTTCATTCTGTACCATACCGTGTTTTAGTGGGTACGAAAGAAGGTCACTATAACCTTTATTAGCCTATTTAACTATCGCTACTTTAAAAATAACTATTAATAAATTTAAAGTTAATAATAGCCTTATTATAGAGGTTATTATTTAGCTATTTAATAGTTTCTTACTACTAGATAGACTTATAGAAAAGAGGGTTATAGAGAGGAAAGATAGTTATAAAGAGGAAAGATAGTTATAGAGAAGTCTTTATACCTTCCCTTATATGTAGTAAGGAGGAGTACTTCCTCCCTTTCTTTCCCTTCTTTTCCCTTCCCTTTTTTTTTTCTTTCCTTCCTTTTTTAACTTTAATTCTTCTACCTTCCTCCTTTAAGTTAATTAAAATTACTATATCTAAAAATTTAGATTTAAAGATTTAGATTTAGAAATTTAGATTTAGAGATTTAAATTTAAAATTAAAATTAAAGTTAATAAAAACCTAAATTTAAAAAAGAAACTTAATAAAAAGGAAAAAAAGGGATTTTCTTTTAGCTAGCTAGTATCCTAAAGTAGGAAAGCTTTTCTAAGTAAATTAGAAAAAAGCTTTTTAAAAGGAAAAAACCTTTTTAGAAAGTTTATTTTTAATCTTATAACCCCTTTTCCTTTATAATTATTTTTAATTTTTAAAATAATTTTAGAGTTCTTAAGGAATTATTTAGACTTAATAATATATATTATTTTAACTATTATATTAAGATAAATATTATAGTAATAGCGTTAAAGGAAGAGAGGTAGTATAGTAATTATAAGATTACTAAAAAGAGCTGGGGGATTACTATAACCCTTTCTAGTATGCACTAATGCATGGTATGGTATGGCTTTAGCCCTGGGGCCTGACCTTAACACTAACCCTAACTATTTTTCAATGTGGGTATAGGGATGGACCACTCCCTCCTCCTCCTCTGTAATCTTGAATTAGCTCGCAACTCTCAGCAGACCATGATCAGGTGTAGCCATATGCTTACCGGCCTGAGGCGCCACGTGGGGGGCCGCCACCACCGAGTATGTATGCACACGCAAGGACGAGCCATTTCACCCAAGGCCCATACAGCTGGGGAACATTACTTTCTCTCTTCACAGTCACAATAAGCGCCGACACACGGAAGCTGCATGCCCTCCGCCTACGGTACTGACGTCTGCTCTGCGCCATGCAGCCCACTGCCTTGATGCCCTTCGCCAGACTATCCAGTGTAATGGCGACATGTCGCTCTTGGTCATGCAATGGACCGACAAGTAAAAGGTCACCCAAGTGAATCATTCGTCTTACTCGCGCTCGCCACAAGTGCGCAAAATCGGAGGGCTTGCGCGCGTGGGGAAAGGAGCGCGCCTTCGATCCCCTCGCCCCGGGCTTCCTGGTGCATCCTACTCTAGGGCCTGCCTATTCGGACGGGGCGGGAACAGGGTTGACTCTCCTCACAGACGAGGAGGCGGCTGAGAGGGGCTATTGATGGACGTAGGTGCTGGCTCTGCGCGTGTCGACAGGATCACTGGCGAAACGAAACTCTAGTTCGGGAAATCCGGAAGAGAGTTGATCTTTGTATGATAAAAAGCCTCTTACTGTGGTCTTACCCATACGGGAACTATAATAGAGCAAGCATAGCCCTCTACCTGCCTCTCCTACTTGTATGTAGCCGCTATTTAGGTAGTCAGCAGCTATGCCCGGATAGCGGGGTCCATAGACAGCCAATGCGTCGAAACGGATGATGTGCGCCAGGGGCTGGGATGCGATTTGTGTCGTAGCACTGTCCGGCGGCGCCATAGTACCAGCCGCTGAGCCGGTCTCCCAGCACTACACAGTAAGGTAGGTGTAAGGATGAGAAGAGGAACAGATATATGTTGGGTCCGACCGCCACCTTGAAGTCTGTTGCGCGATGATGTTGGCCAGCGCCGCACATGCTGAGATACTTGATGACTGTCAGCGGGACGCCTATTGAAGATCATCGAAAAGGTTGTTCTGGAGACTCCCGGTCAGGCCCACGATACCGTAGACAATGTGCAGATGATACAGGATCAATTGGTCATGTTGTATAAATGTCGCTATCAAGAGAGACTTTCCTGCGAGAGCATGTCAGTTAAGTATTTCGCCCTATGTCTGAAGAGAAGCGGTACTGAGCGGCGAAGTTAATTTGCCTACCGCTTACCATCTGATCATTACTGATATTCAAAAGAACTGCATCGATGCAGATGATCCATTTTCGATAGTCTTTATGGTTGCCTTGAGTAATAGATTGCCGGACCTTACCGATCAAATTTCGACTTTGAAGATCTGGGTGTAGTTAATTCTCGGTAGATCTTGGGGTGCAGAATGGGGATTGAATCACCCCAACACAAGCGCATGGTGCATAGGACATTGAACAGACGCAAGACAAGTAAATGTCTCTATAAAAAGAGGATACCTGTCAGCAAAATCATCAAACTGACAGGATGCAATGAATGTTGGTTGCACAACTCGTTGCACTTCCTGATCCCACGCAAACATACATCATAAATTCGCCCATCCAAAGAACCAGTAAACACCCAACGCTTGTTCCATATCAATCACAACACCCCAGAACACTCTCAAGGAACATCCAAGAACCTCAAACAAACCCCCCAAAAGGCGTCCCCAAAACCCTCCCAGCATCATCCAACCGCACTCCCTCCCGGCGCAACAACATCCTCTTCTCGTCAAGCGTGATGCCCTCCCCGTCCCGCGGCCACTTCCCCTTAAACCCGCCCAGGCCGCCGCCCGTCGCGACGCACCGGTGGCACGGCACCTCAGGCGCGAACGGGTTGCGCCGCATCGCGTTGCCGACGGCGCGCGGCGAGGAGCCCAGGTGCGCCGCCATGAGCGCGTAGGTCGTCACGTGCCCGGGCGGGACCTGGCACAGCAGCGTGAGGACGCGCTTCTGGTAGGGGGTCGTCTGGGTGCTTGCGGCGATGCGGTCTAGTTGGGGCTGCATGTCTTTTGTTGTTGTTGTTGCGGTCGGGCTGGTGGTGGTTCTGGGGGGCTTGGTGTCTGGCGTGGTGCTGGACCGCTTGGCTCCAGTGTTGGCGCGGTAGGTCTTTTGGACCTTTGTCGTCTTTTTGGGGAGTGGGCGCGGACTGGTGTCTTCGGCCTTGCGCTTCGTGGTGACGGCCATCGTTGGGCGGTTTGCCTGGCTGCTGTTGTGTCCGGTAATTGTGGTGGAGGTCAGTGCTTGCTGCAGCGGGTTGTTGACGGGTATCGGATTGAAGAGGAGGAGAACTGAAATCCAACAGTGGTGTATTGAATGGAGGAATCGAATTGGTGGACTATATGTCTCTGTAGCGTGATTCACATCGGCGTGTCGTTGGAAGGGCGCGCGTCAGGGATGCAGATTATGACGCGCCCGGTCGACTCCAACTTCGGCGCGAAACGCCAGGTCAGCTGACCCGGGACTGAACTCAAACCGACCCCCAAAACCACTGCACTATGAATGCGCCCTGTTTCCCGAGAGGATTGGTCGAAGCGATCAAGAAGATTCAAAAGTCCTGTATCTTTTTACTCGATAAAGCACAACCTTTCAGCACCGGCCAGGATGCATGACCAGAGCAAGCCCATCAGGGTTATCGCGATTGCTGTCCTCCAGAACTTGGCCTGGCTCTCATTGACATGCAAGAAGCACTCGGGGACGGCAACCCTGGACAGACATCACCCAGGGAGAGCACGACGTTTCCTCACATCCACTCTTCTAGATCTTGAAACAATTTTAATGCATTGAACACCTCTATCTCGACAGCAATGCGTGCCCGCCGCATCGCCGAAAACCAAACGCCCCCCAATCGCAAAGTCCAGCCGCGATCAACGCTCTAGACAAGTGGCCCGCCTGCCCTGCCCTCGACATCCCCAATTCTCCCCCCAAGGTCCCTCGTCCATGCTCCCCTGAACACCCGTTGCAGGCCGCTGGAGCCGACGCGAGGTGTGCTCACGCCCGCCAGGTCACTGCGTACGGACGACGGTGCCGCGCAAGCCCGCCCGCGCGCTCAGACTCGACCACGTTCGAGGCGGTCATGTCGTCGCGGCGCTGCAGCCAGTTGTCGAGCGAGCGGCGCAGGAGCGGCTCGCCGGCGAGCGCGCGGCGGGCCAGGGCGCGGCGGTACTGGGTCTTGCGCTGCTCCGCGTTGCAGTAGTCCATCATCTCCTTGGTCAGCTTTCCAAAGGCGTCGGTCTTGTCGCCGGACTTGTGGCAGGGGAACTCCTTCTGTTGCTCTTTTCTACGTTGGTTTACCACGGGTTAGTACTTATCTCGCAGGCTGGCGGATCAAGGGAGAGCCGTTCGATAGGCAGACGGGGGTCATGGAATCATGTGCTTACAGGTTCTTGGACAGGTCATCGTCTGTCCAGGGCTTCTTGCCCTTGGTGTCGGGGTTCTTGTCCAGTTCTTCCTGCGTCTTTGGGGTGATTTTGTGCCACTCAGTCAGGCCTGTGGGTTGGGAAGTCAGCATGATATTACACAGTTGGGCGGTTGCAGTGGTAATGGCGAGGGATGCTCACCCTTTCCGCTCCTGTGGCCGGTGGTCTCCTTCTCCTCGATTCTGCCAGGACGCAAGCGCCCAGGGTCGGTGTCCGTCTTCTCTCGTCCTGGTATCTGGTTGCCGCTTTCCACGATCGAGTGATCTGGGTTGTGAGTCTTGTACCGACGCCCGGGGACGCCATCGCCAACCTTGCGATTGTAGGATTGCCTTCCGGTGTCCTTGTCCTTTATCCCCTCTCCCTTGTTCGGGTCTGGCGTGACGACGTGATACATGGTGGATGGTGCCCTCTCCTTGTCGATTTGCTTCTGCTTTTCCCTCTCTGCCTTCTTTTCCTCCTTGGCCTTCTGCTTCTTCGCCTTCTCTTCCTCCTGCTTCGCCTTCTCGTCGCCGCTGTCGCTCGAACTCTGACTGGGCGGCCTGTAAGTGCCAGTAGAATCGTTATCCTCTTCCTCACTCTCGCTCCCGCTATCACCCGAAACGTCACCCTCCTCATCGCTCTCACTGTCTGAAGAGCTCTCGTCTTCACTGGGAGAGTTGTTTCCTCCATTCTTCTTCCTTTCCTCATCTTCCTTCCTCTTCTTTTCCTCCTCTTCCTTCTTCTTCTGATCTGCCGAACCGGGCGCACTGTCAGAACCGCTCCCACCGGCAGGGTTTTGGGGCTGCTGATTGCTGTTGCCCGCCGGATTTGGCCTCGGCCTTGTCCTGTCGGGCAGGCCAGTTCCCTGCTTCGCTGCTTGATTTTGCCCCGCGGGCTTCTTTCTTGCCTTTTGTCCCGGTGGCGTTCCCCCGGCGGGGGTTTTGCCCCCTTGGTTTGGATCTTGCTTCGGAGGTTTTCGGGGGCTGATGATGTGATCCCCGCTGTTTTGGGATGGTTTCAACTGTTGACCGTCGCCGGTCACCAGCTCAAGGTGCTCCTCGAGCCCACGCCTCTGAAGACAATGGCTCAAGATTTCCTTAGGCACATCCTGAAGGTCGGTGTTACGACGAAGGTGAGCCTCGACGGCACCGCATGCGTCCGGCGCAGCGGGGATTGCGACAGAGCTCGCTGTACCGAGTAGGAGGGGAAGCAAGGCGACAAGGGACTTGACCTGCATGTTGAAAGGAAAAGCTGACCAGCAGCTGAAATGTGGGATGCGAACGCTATGAAACTCACAGGGCAAAAGAAAACGAAGACGACGAGGAACGATGGAAGATGCTTGCTTCTGGCAGGAGAAGTGGCATGAAGCGGTCCGATCTGCTCGACTTTATACCAATTCATCTCGATACAGAACTCCCCTTGATTATCAGAACATCCGATATTTCAAGACCATTTGCGAGGGCATGTTCACACTGAGCAAAGCCAGACAAATGGCCATGATGTTCCGCATCCCTCCCGGGCGGTGTTGGACGCCTTGCTTCTGGCGCAGGGAGCAGAACGTGCAATTCGGTCTCGTGAAGGCTGGCTTCCGGCCCGGCATCTTCGCTGAGGTGAGCGCGGTCCTCTGGTACCCATCGGGCCGGGCCACTGCCGCATTGGCTCATGATGATCCGAGTCAATTCCTGGGTTGCAAGATGTCATCTGCCGGGCCGTGATCCACGATGGCGGATAAAGACGATTTCATGGTGAAGGATCGGAATGATCTCACGATGGAGGATCGGAATGATTTCACGGTGTTGCCTGCCTGATTTCTCGGCTGTGGGCCGATAGGCCGAAATCGACTGACATTTGGGTAAGCTTACCATGGCCGACCGCCTACATCCCCCAACAGTAAGCAGACCTTGGAAGTGAGCTGCTCTCGTTGCCAGTCAAATGTGGCAGGAGCTACGGATCATGGAATGTGGGTATAGGGTTGTGCATTTGGAAGGCACGAAAGCAGCGATGCAGCTGCCCTTTCAAAGGACCGCGGTTGCCTTGTAACCCTGATCTCTATTAATAGCATATGCAGGAGAGCACACTCTGACGTCGGGGTATCTCACTTTCCTTACCTACTTATAAGTGACAGCTGCTCGTCCACTCAATTCAACCCTGGAGATTGCATGCTTTTCTCCACACCCCACATCTCACGCAGCCTCTCACCAACATTCGAGTGACGGCAAGCTTGGTACATCAGTCCACCAGGCAAGTCGTCGGCTACGTCCCTCGACCGCACCTTCCGTCAGAATATACATCAGCCCCCTCTTCCCCTTGAAAATAAATTCCTGTCAAATGTGCTGATTGACCCCAGATTTCACCACTGCCAGCAACAACATGGCGAGCGAGCCCCAGCCTCAAGCACTTCTGAAAGCCTCACGCCCAGACCACAACGACAGCGACACGGCCCCCTTCGCAACCCAGACAATCGACTTCCGCCGCGACGGCCCTGGCCCGCGCTCACTCGAGCTTGACCCGCGCGACCGCGACATAACGGTTGGCCTCCGGCTGGCCGACGACACCCTACGCCTGCTGCACCTGGCCAACGTGCGCGCCGACAACCTCGACGAGGCGATCCACGCTGTCGACGAATTCCTCGACACGGTCGAGGTCTTGCCGAAGTATACCACCACCCCCGGCGACGACGAGAGCGAGAAGCAGCTGGTTCCGAGGCGCGAGGGGCACACGATGATCGAGGACTTTGACGACGTCCACATGGGCCTGCGCGACTACCTCGTTGCGGGGGCGCGGAGGCGTCGCCTCCGTATCCGCTGGGACCATGGCGGGTTCCCGCGCGAGATGTTCCGCGAGACTCATAACCAGCCGCGCTATGGTGTGTACTGGGAGGAGGACGGGACTTTGCTGACCAAAACGGGGACACGGGCTGGGTGAGGTCTGGGTGTACCCCCACCGTTCCTTTGTCGCTTAGGATGGGTCATGAGAGAATATGAGATGAAATAGTAGGTGTGAGTGGCTTTTCAAAAGGCACTCATTGCCCTACAAGGTAGACTAATCAGGATAAGGTCGGTTAATCAAGTCTCACTCCCAAGGTCAAGGTATGCATTCTTCCCTCTATATTGATATCTCTTGGCAGTAAATATTACTATATTTGAGTCGGCTGATACGCATGAATTGCAAGGCCCATATCGCCGGCAATGTGGTCTTGTTGATTGTTTCCAGATGTGAGGGGACGGTGTTTGATATCATTGGATCTTGCTATCTGAACAGGTTGCTCGAGCAGACCTACCATTTGAAGACAGGAAAACACATCATCTATACCTTCCAAGGTTCTTTGCTTTGTCTCCATTCTAAGAAGGACCTCACGTCAAATAATAACAAGGCACAAAGCAACTATGAAGTATTGTTAATTTAAAACTATGTTTGCCTAACTAAAAAGGAGGGAAAGCAAACGGTTCTGTTGATAAAGCTTCCAAATGGTTTTAAGGCCAGTTGGGCCACTGCAGAGGGACCTGCTTACGTTCAGCCCACGGCCCTGACAGACTTGCTGTGCGGAAATCGTTTACTCGGCATGGAAACTCTTGTACAGAGTCGAAACATAACGACGGGGATGAATTTAGGCATCCTCGAATATGTATCCCTTACCCATGGATGTTTCTGGTTGGGCACCCAGCACCTGATGTTGACATCACGATCGTTGCTCACAGGGGTCTTTTCCCAGACCTCTTGCTGGACCAGACCCGGTGTTTCGATCTGCTGTACCCACCTTCTTCTCCCTGAAGCATCTTGTTGTCTCTCCCACGGTCCTGTGGCTTCAAACCATCTCTTGATCACCCAGCGTGTCTTGATGTCTTCCGTGGCCTTTAGCGTAGCTCTTCTGCACTGAATGGGATCTGAGGCTATGCAATCGTCGAAGAAGCTTTCGGTGAGCTCGTCTTCATATCTTTGATATCTTCTCCAAAAGTCCCGGAACTTTTGAATGCGGTTCACGTCAAAAGGGTCGACCATGACGATGCGTTCTTCCCCCAGCCTCCCAAACACGCCCAACTGAACAGCAGGCTCCTCATCAGCATGGATGATAACCACCTTCAGGCAGACCATAATCTTTGCCATCGAGTCTATCATCTCCCAACTCTCTCTTCTCTTCGCGGAAGTCAGAAGTCGGTTGCTTATGGATCTAATACCATTTGCGGGCAGCATTGCATCCCGAAGAAGTTGAAGCGGGTTTCCATGTTCTTCCTTCCACTGTCGATACCAACAATGGCTGTGGTTGTTGAAATGTAGGTGCACCGCTGTGTCACGAGCCCGGTCCACCCAATGCTTCCGGATGCGGTGGAGACTCGGTTCCTTGGGGTCCACCGGGTGCTCTATGAAAGCACCTGTCTCGAGCGCCACGCTGCGCGACTCACGGCAGACCCGGGATATGATGGGGGGCTGGGCGTTGATCTGGCTCGTGCTCTCCATTTGGCAGCTGACCTCTCTATGAATGACCCGTCCATTCTCGTCGTTGTTGTCTATTCCAAGTTCCAACGCCGCCTCTTCGCTGGGAAAGTCGATCTCGACAACCCGGCGGGGGAGGCAATCGCGCCAGATGGCGTCTCGGAGCTCTTGTGGCAGCTTCGGAAATAGATGGAATGAAGTAGCCATGTTGGCAATGCGGTCGTTGGGGTGGAAGAAATGGTCTTGTCTGTTTCGCTTACCCACTCACCTAGGATGAAGACCAGAAACATGAAATGAAGATGTTAATGGAGAAGATTCTGAGCGGCACTAAGAGGGTAGCTGGGCTTGTTGGTGGCTTTATATAGCTAGACAATGTGGATCCACTCTGGAATAGGACTGGGAATATGGAGCAGCTTGCTAATGAGACCCCGGGATTTGACGCCATCTCCTGCAGACACAGTTGTTGCCTGTTCGGGGGGGGGGGTGAACAGCCCAAAGCACCTCGGTACGGACGGATCATCAGCATCAGAGACTGTTGAACTTATAAGAACATATACCGCAGCATAATTGCAGTGGCCCGACTTTGCGTCCAAAACTTTGTTGTATGTGGAGCTGTGCTCAAGATCAAAGGACTTAGTTACAGGGGCTGCAGCTGTCTCTCAAGACCTTTTCCAGGTGCCAACAAGCGCATCTAGCCCAAGCCTTGCGATCATTTTCATAGATCCGGGTGATGTCAGATATGCATACTTTTGAGAACATATGGGAAAATTGTATGTTCCAAGAACTTCCACCTTGATCCAATGACGATAGTTCTCAACAGTGGTCATCCCGAGAAGCCTGGAGACATGGGGCCACCTGAGCTCGAAAGCTTCTGGTTCATGAATATCTGCCGACGAGTTGGATGAGAGCACTGGATTTTCAACCTCTGATCCGTCTCCGTCTCCGTCTCCGTCTCCATGAGCAGGCCTGATGGACTCATTTGGAGCTTCTTCAATTTTCGCCGCAGCGCTGTCCCCATCGGAATGACCAATAGAGGTTTGTCCCAATGCCGAAGATTTCGGTCCTTCATCCACAGCATCCTCGGTCTCGGTGTCCCCATAAGAAGCAAGATCAGACTCAAAAGCAATATCGATGTTATCCTCAAGATATTCCTGGTCCAGCCCATTTGCTGCGAGTTGCTGGGCCGCGAAAGCTCCCTCTTCAATGGCAGTAGAATTTGACCACATGGTATCTCGGAGATGAGCGCCAGCAAATAACTGGTATTCATCGTCCTTCCTCCGCATATCGGCCATCGCTTCCGCCTCTATGCGGTCCAGCTCGGCTCTCTTGTCCGCCACATCAAGAAGAATCTTTCTCAGTTTGCCCTGGAGCATATTCTTCCTGTTTTCCATCTCCGCCGCCGCGTTCTGGACTTCAATCCTAGCCCGAGACATCACATGGATGGCGCTTTCGTCGTTGAAAAGGCGTGCAAGGGTCTCGCCGTCGGCCATGAACCGCTCCAGCTCCTTTGCCGTGACCGGGATGCGATGAACGGCATGATGCCTGATCTGTGCAATAGACAGGAAGAGCTCCTTGAGCGGCCTCGATGGCGAGATCACATTTGAAGCTGTTTTGCTAACTTTCCGAGCTCGCCTTGAGAACTCAATAGCCCACAGATTCAACTCGCCGGACTCGGGGTAACGCCATTTTCGCTTTGCAAGTATTTCGGGCATGGCTTTCTCTGCGTAGCGAAAGCAAGCGAACTCCAGGACTTCTTGTGTCTTGACGAGAATGCTGTATCCGGTGGTGAAAGGAAACTCGACAGGGAATACGGATGGGACACGGGTCGTCATGTCGGCCGATTCCGGTTCTGCAGGTAGACCGATTGATTCCTCGGCTTGCGACGTATGTTTACCGCTGTTGTCGTCGATTTCGTATGAGTTGTGACAGAGATCAGAGGAAGCTGGCTCCTCCTCGACTGCTTTGGCGTGGCCCGCGGCTGCCTCAGCCTCAGAAACCGCCCCCTCAGCGCTCTGGGCTCGCGAGACCTCGAACAGCTCCGGAAATTCCATTTTCGCTTTCAATGCACTCTCAAAAACTTCGTCACCGAGCAACCTGTGCAGCTTCGCCCAGATGACGGGCGCGCTGTACTCTTCCAGCAGTTGCGCGACTTGAGGCTCTTTCTGGTGCTTGGCGACGAGCTTCATGATGGGTCGTAGCCTTCGTATCTGGGAATTTTGACCTTGAAATATGCGATTGAAGACCACATAAACCATTGTGTCATTAGAAACATTCAATGTTGCCATATTTCGGTGTCTTCTTGCGCAAAACCTTTGTGGTCTGCTAGACTTAAGGGGCCTTGGGTCAGGGAAAATTCGTCGGCAAGATGTGCGATGTTTGTATTTGAAGTGGGTGTGGATGGCGCGGATCTAACTGCAGAAGAGCCGGAGGCACCATTGAAAAAGTGCGTAACGTCCATTCACTTACCCCCTATTCACTGACCCCCTCTTCACTACCGCAGGGTGGGAACTGCTACCAGATTATATAACACATGAGATATGTGGGCGTGTGAGCTTGCTTTGATCAGAGCACCTCGGTCCTACTTATGAAATTTTGTCTGGAATGCTGTAGCCCGCACCTGTGCCCCCTAAATATTTACTATACTGGCGCGATATGAACAAGTGCGGCCCTAAAGTTCACGTCACCATTCCGTTCAATTTAGCACCCTTGGCCTTGTACGAAATTCGAGGAACGAATTAAATTGCCCTGAATGTTCGCTGCCAGGGACCCCCTAAATTTCTCTACCATCTGTGCTCTTCTATCAAACAGTCAGGACTTTCAGCCAAACATTCCGTAAGCTCAGTCTTCCGAGGATTCCATGTGACCTAGGACCCAAAACATCCTTTTTCAACTAAATTGTCATTATCTCCTCAATTCACTTGCTGAATTCATAGCACTACCTAGAAATATCGAGGGACATGTCTGCTCAGACCAATCCAGCTGGCCATGATTGTCGATAATTTGGATCAGTAAAAGAACACTCAGTGTGCCACACCTCTTATGGGCTCGGTTTCAGACCTAGGGCGCTATGCAAGATATGCACAACCTGAATCTACAAATATGCTTAACCCCGAGAACAGCAAACTTTTCAACGTATAGTGTCCCAGCCGGACAAATTGTGCAGCATTATTGAATCAGACCGGGTGTTCTCATCGCGGAATCAATGAAGTGCAAGCTGACGGTTTGTATATCCAACGATACTGTGCTCTGTGGAAATCAACAGAGAAATTCCCTGGTCCCCACAGAGTTATGTGGTAGCTTATTTCTAGAGTTGGTCAGAGTGCGTCTGTCCGGCATTTTAGAACCAGACGGTTGATACGGAAAAGTATTGAACATACAGACTAATTTTTCGAAGCCATGGTGCTGACTTCCAATTGAAAATCTCCAAATATCGGAGCAAATTCCGATAAATATGAGCCGGGGCTTCTACAGGACATTGGTGTCTGATGAACGACAGCCTTTGCGGCATCGTGGTTCTCCGAGATATCAAACACACTTGGTTACAGGATTGCAGGGGTCCCTAAAGAATAGATACCTACGTGAGTCTCTCAGTGAATTTCAGTCTTGCCCGCTGTCTTCATCTCGTTGAAAATCGCAGACAAGAACGCCGGAGCCGTGTGAAGATTACCTCATCCTTATTTCAAGGACCGAGCGTTGTACTTGACGCCTTTCAATGACTCAAACTTCATCTTAGGCGATGGGAATATTTCAACGTCTGTCACATTTAAGAAACATGTTCAATATATCCGGAACAATTCGATTACTTTCACAACAGCAACTCCTCAAAATCGTAATTTTTATAATAGGTAGTGAACGGTACCAATCGAGAATCCCGCTTCCTAAGCCTCTAATCGCGACCCCGCTCTCGCTCTTTACCCTTATTCCTACTTCTATGTGTCTTTTGGTCTTTATCACGCCATCTCTGTTTCTCAGCGGCGTTCTTGCTCTCGCGTGTGGTCGGCTGGTCCTCAGAAGCGTCACTGTCCCCAAATCCCTGGGTCTTCCTGCGCCGCGGCCGCTCCGACTGGCTGTCCGAGTCACTGTCACGACCCTCGTCGAACCGTTTCGACTGGCCCAAGGACGCATCGCTCTCATCTTCTTCCGAGTCGGTCTCGTCACCTGAGTAGACTTTGCGGTGGCGGCGGCGCCTGACACGCTCCTTATGGCCCTGGCCCTGGTGGTCGTCAGCCAGCTCCCAGTCGTCCTTGCGGTAGGCCTCCTGCCTGATGCGCTCAGACTGCGCCATTCCCAGCACAGACGTCAGGTATTCATCGAACTTGCTCGAGGCCCCTTCGACGACTTGAAAATGCCTGGCCCGCAGCCTTGGCTTGCGTGGCGCACGACCCTCATCGTTGGTCGTCTTCGCGTCCACTGCCGCATCTTGCTCGACCGCCTCGTTCTCGGCCAGTGCCGCGGCGATGTGGAAGGCGTTGCGGATCTGGCGCCCGTTCCACCGCACCCTCTGCTTGTTGAAATCGTAGTGGTCCTTGGCGAACTCGAGGATGTCGCGCTCGCGTATCTTCATCATTCCTTTCTGGCGCTGTGCTGTGCGGTCTAGGTTTGACTTGAAGATCTTGATCGTCGATTCCCTGTCCAGCGGTGGGTAATATAAGCTGATGTGCACGCGCGACCGAAATGCCTCGTCCATCCTGCCGACGCGGTTGGTTGTGAGGAACAAGATACCATGGTAGTATTCTAGAACGCGGAGGAAGACTGTGGTCCCACGCAGGGTGTTATTAGCGAGGCACTGCTTTCGATCAGTGTACACAGTCCACATACCAGAAACCAAGCTGTTGTGCTTGACGTTGCTCCCTCGCTCGCTCAGAAAAACGTCCGCCTATGACTGAGTAAGTTACAACAATATAACAAATCGTACACAATATGAGCCTACCTCGTCCAACAGCAGCACACACTTCCACTTCTGTGCTTGCAAGAAGATGCGCTTGAGCTTTGTTTCGACATCGACAGCGGTGATTCCCAGCTCTCCGCAAGTGATGGGGTACAGGGGCCGCCTACAAATCTCGGCCACACATTCTGTATACGATAGTCAGGCCCTCACTCGTTTCACTGGGGATTCTAAAGTTCCGAGCCGCCTTAAGTCATACCTGCAGTCGATGTTTTCCCGACCCCAGGGGCGCCATGGAGCAGAATAATCAAACCCTTGCCTATTTAAGTGAGTGAATGCTACCATCAGCGCTGTATCCCATGACTCCAAACTCTTTGAAGAAGACTGTCCTACCTTTCCCTTGGACAAGGTCAGCCTGTGTTCCGTTATCGCCGCTAGATGACTTCCGGTCCCGGAAGTGGGACTGAACTAGAGAGTAGACCATGCTCTTGTGGCCAGGCGGCAGAACCAGCGATTTCCACGCCTCGTTCGTAGGTTCGGGAACTCTGGTGATACGGTTGATGTCTATAACGACTTTGGAAAGACAGTCAGAGTTATCACCAGTTGCAAGCTTTGGACGTCCACTCACCCCATTTCCTATCCTTAAGCACGAAGGCAAACAGTAAACTTTGCATCAGGATGAGGTCTTCATGGGGAATGCGGTTGCGGTCGTCGTCGAGGTAGCGGATATCCATGGTGAGCCAAGACCGGTCGGCCAGGAAGTCCTCCGTACACTGGTGGTCGAGGTACAAGTCATTGAAAATCAAGTCGTTTTCGCAGCAGTTGGCCACTCGGCAACCACCGCTGGAGATCATGCCTACCTCGGCCTTGTTCGCAGCTGCGGGGCGTGGAAGGCCGAAGTCGAATGCGTAGTACGTCCAGTCCTCCTTGTCCTTGTCCTTCTTATCCCATAGAGCAGCCTGGGTGTCCACAATTACCTCGCTGTCGATCTCTTCGGTGTGATCGGTGGGATGCAGATTGGGGCCGCGGTAGAAGACGTGCTTGCCACCGCATACATCAAGAAACATGTCTCCGTTGTGGAGAAGGCTTTTTCGTACTTGTGACTCATTTCCGGCGAATCTGATGGGGTAGATCGTCAACGCTGTGATCTCTTCCAGGCCGTCGAACTTCTGAATGCTGAATGATTGGACCATTGGCCCAAACTTGTAGCCATCAAAGTCAACCTGGTAGCAACTGACAACGAGGTCGCTCGACTTCTCTGGAGTCCTGTATGGATTTGTGAAGTCTCCATCATTATCCTCAGGTGGTGAAAGATACGACCGACCGCCGGTAACATGAAAAACCCGGTACCCGCCGACCGTCCTTGTTCTCAAGCTCTTTCCCGGCCGATTGATCACCACAACACCGGGCTGGAAAATGTGCCACAGCTCCGAGAATGCGATCTTCTGGATAGATGCATCCTCGAGGCTTTTCAAAACCTTCAGATCTTTTTCCATGAACTCGATCAGGCACTGCAGCTCCTTGTATGCCTGCTCTGTACCATACTTTTCAAGTAAGTTACCTCCTTCGTCCTCGGCCTGGTCCCGCTCAGGGACCTCTCTCTCAGGTTTTGCAAACTTCTGCTTCAATCGCTTGTAGAGCTTCCAAATTCGATCATTGTGAAGCGTAAGAAGCTTAAACGGCCTGAGGAGGACGACAGGGGTGCCGGGAGACTTAAAGTCCACACCGAGGGCTTTCTCGAGGAGCTGTTTGAGAGGGTCCCCATTTATGCGGATGCGCTCTGGGACCGACTGGTAAGTATTTTCGGAGATTTCAACTGGCTTTTCCGACGGTGGGGATTCCTTCTGAGAATTGGCGTCGGTCTGATCTTGCTGCGGATGATTGGAGGGAGGAACACCTTGGAGAGCGATGGATATCCAAGCATCGTAGGCCCTGAGACGGCGTTTCTGATCAATCAGGTGCTCAGAAACCCCCAGCATAGCACTATTCCTCCAGGCTTTGTGAGGGATAAGGGCTTCGCCCACCAGGACATCGATGGCGTGATCTCTATCAACATCTGTCTCGCCTTCGTACTTCCGCCTGAACGCTGGCCAGGCCACTCTGTTCACTGTGGTAATGGTCTTTGGTGCCTTCTCTTCTTGGGGGTCAAGGTCTTTCAAGCCCGTGTCAGTGTAGAGGCCTGAATCAGCATTTGAGGCCTCTCGGAGCGCTGGCTCCCCGTCCCCAAATTGCCTTCTCCGACTACCATCTTCCAAGGCAGCAAGTCTACTCAGCTCGTTAGACAGGCATGAAAATCATTCCAGGATAGAGGGCCTTTAATTTACCTATTCTCCATCAACTGCGCATATGAATAAATCGCGGAGGAGAGAATGGACACATGTTCCGTTCCCAATTCGAAAGGCATCCTTGGGCTGCGAAGTATATTTTCATATGACTCAAATCCAAATTTTTGAGAACTGTCGAGGGGCCCTTCGCCGCCAGGCTGATTGTCCTTCGTGGGAGGCTGGATGTCGTCCGGAGGACTGTCCATCTTGACATCTTCATTTGGACGAGCTTGCTGAATCGGCTCTGAATGACTCGTGATTCCGGTAGTAGGAGGTGTCGTGGTGTTCTCAAGATTCTTCGATGTCTCTTTCTCCCGGGGCCCGGCCGTGCGTCGAGGGTGAGGATCTTCAGGCTGCAGGTTGTGCGGGTCGCGTTCGTCAGCCAGGTTCATCCACTGCGATCCAGTAGGATGAGCCATTCCACGACTTCCAGTTGCAAAAGCTTATGGAAACTTCCTATTGATACGGCGATGAACTGAGTATTCAATTTTGAATGGGGGCAAGAACTGTAATAGAACCAACAAAAGGCCAAGAGTACTAATGAGCCTGTGACTTAAAGAGTTGCACCAAGCTGAAAAGCCAGACTAGGTAGAACACTCGAGAGGACTTAAAAACTGTGATGTTCTCCTGGTGTAGCAATCTTGTTGGCGGAAGAAGTCTATTTGGCTCGTCTGATTAATGGAAGGCGCAGCTCAAGAATTCGAAAGGTGCGGAAGGTGTCTGAGGGACAGTGAGGCACAAATCCACGCATTGCTTACTCGAGTAGGGACTTAAGTAGGAAAGAGATTGCGATCTCTAGAGAGGGAAGGGATTGGTTAATAGTCGTTTTGCCCAGAGCTCAAACGCAATTCATATGAACCAATGCAGACAGATCTTACTCAACTCGTATCAACATATGCAGCTCTTTCGGCTTACGTGCCGGTGAACAAACTTGGCAGTTCAGACCCCGCTGAAGGTGTGACAAGAATTGGGCGAAGGAGGCCGCAGATCTCTCACGTGCTTTCGTCTGTCGATACAAACCCCATTCTCCAGGGTAGGGCTCTCTTATCGCACATCGGGTTCACATCCATACAAGCTACCACCGTATGTAGATACGGTAGTGCGGCTGCATTCTTACTCAAAGTGAATAGACATTGCGAGGATTTGTGCCTTTGCTTTTACTCTGCTCATCCCTTAGCAGCAACAAAAGTACACAGTATCGAGACAACGACGAAATGGAGCTTCCGAAACCATCATCTGGAGATGGGGGGTTTTCTCAGGGGCAAGCTCTCCCTTCCGATCCGGCTCTGGCAAGCTTAGAACAGGTGTGGTCGTCGATCATGCCTCTCTTTCAAGAAAAGGGTATAGCATATGACGAGGCAGCCGGCCAATTTGTCGATGTTGAAAAGAAATCAGCAGAGTAAGTGATGTCGCCTGATTAGCTACTGGAGTTCATTTTGCTAAATAGATATCGCCACGAAGTGCTGCTCGCCAAATAGCCTCAACCAGAAAGGACAGCTTTGTCAAGATTATGGCGGCTTGGGACGCTGAGCATGACAAAACTGTCACAGAATTGGCAAACCAGAAGCATCGCAACCCATTCACCCGCAAGGACACTTTGGTTGCTCAAATTCGCACCAACATAGTTTCCGCTTCACACAGCTGGAAGGATGTTTCCGAATTGTTGGCCAATGCCCAGCACGACTACGACAATCCTACTGGCCCAGGAGCCCCGCGAAAGTGGTTCAGAAGAGCGGCGGACAAGGCAGACCTTATTGGACCCTTTGTAGGCTTTATTCCAGAAACAGATTATACTTCTGTGATCTGTGCAGGGCTGAAGTTCATCTTAGGGGTAGGTTGTAACTGGTACTTTTGAAATCTTTCCACCAGATCGCGCACACCAGACTGACCTGTATCTCGGATCCAAAGGCTTGCAAGGCTGCTAAAAAGTTCCAGGAAGAGGCTTTCGACCTTATCAGCAAACTTCCAGAGAAGATCGACATCGCTGGTCAATATTCCGAATTGTACAAGCTAGACGTTAAACTCCAACAAGCGACGAGCGAATTGTATTGTGACATTCTATGGGCTATGGAGGGGCTGATATATTGGCTTACCAAAGATCATACTTGTATGCAATCAACAGCAGACTCCATTCCAACCCAATTGTGCTCGATATTTTCCCACTAACAAGCTCAAGTCGAATGGCTCAGGCCACTGTTCCAACAGAACTCCTATGACCCTTTGAAAGGGAGGATCGAAAAGGTAGGAAAGTCGTCGACGCAGGTCGAGATGATAGTGAAGCTTTGTGACAGTAAACAGTTGTCCAAAATTGGACGCAGGGTTGAAGATACCAGCAATATGGCCCTAAACTTCATGCGTGTCCAATTCAAGCAGGCCAAGTGTGAGTATGCTAGTTTTCTGCTTCCTGCTCTTCGCTAAACAACATCATTCTACAGGGTTCCAAGCCATGCTGCTGGATATTACCAATCTCATTCAACAACAAATCAAGGAAGAGCAGCCAAAATCGTACATCTCACAGCAAGAGCTTTTACGTCTCTTGTGTACTGCGGTCGACTCTTTGGGTATGAACAATGCCACCTTGGAGTCTGCCTACTCAACTCCGACGCAGAAAGTATTGCAAATCGGATTTTCTATGGACGTGGAAATCCAGTCTAGGTCAAAGTGGCTGATGGCCGATGCGAATATCGGCCATTGGTTCCGCTCGACCCGCTCGAGAACACTTCTGGTCAACGGGAACAGCAGCCTCGACCGCGTGACACCTGTCTCATTTTTCTGCGCCATTCTCAATCACAGCCTTGCCTCCATCGATTCGATCGTGGTCTTGAGTCACTTCTGCGGTTTGGCCAGCCCAGCAGACTCGGATAACAAGACAGAACGGCATGGAAGCAGCGGGTTACTGCGCAATGTCCTGACACAGCTTGTCCACCAATGGAGATTCGGCGACCTTGTGTGTGTCAGCAAGGGCCAGGTCGAAAGTCTGAAGAGAACCGCCCCTGAATTGGGTCTTCGAGAGGAGAGGCGCCTCTTCCGCAAGCTCGTGACTGCTCTCCCAGCGGGCCAGCCGCTCTTCATCATTGTTGACGGTATCAACTACTATGAGACGAGCGAGTTCAAGGCAGAGACTAAGGAGGTAGTAGCCGAAGTCAATGCACTTCTTGACAACGACAACGTCGGGCCGTTGATCAAGGTCATGGTAACCAGTGCAACCAGATCCTTTGAAGTCAGCGACCTATTTGAGGAGGACGAAAGGCTCGAGATGCCAAGCAGAATTTCAGAAGGCATGGCTGGCTTTGCAGATATGCAGTTCGGACAGAAATTCGGGAAGGCTGTTGCTCGGTTGCAAGATATGCCACGAGGAGGTCGGTCGGCATGAAGAAAGTGATTACGTGTATTGCTGTATAAGGGGTGATGAGTGTCTTGGGTCAAATGTCCATTTTCGAGCACTCTAACCGTGGCGCAAAAGGCAAATACTGATGGCATGAGAGAGATCCATCGAATGGGGGTTTTTGGGGGGCAATGCCAAGATTGATGAGATTTCGGTGATACGGACTTAAGGCGTCCTCATCAAGATGAACCGGCTGAGCAAGGAACGTGATTCAAAAACTTCCAGCCACGCTCCGGATATATCATTTTATACCCAAGCCATTGTGCAAAGATGCGTACCAAGGTGATCCGGTAGCAGGTCTCAACTAGCAGAAATCAACAGCGACTTTGTACTTCTTGGCATGTCTCTCCAACGACGCCTTCCTGGACTGCTGGCTAACGAACCTAGAATGGGTCGCGGAAACCAATCTTCATCTACAGTCCCGAAAACAATGCCATAACGCCACAAATCGCAGCAAGAACAACGTTCTGGCCTGCCCCGTTTGCCGCACCACTTGTCGTCGTCGAGTCCGAGCTGGAAGAAGTCGCAGACGCAGAAGCACCTGTCTCAGAGGGACCCGATGATCCAGACGCGGCCGTCTGAGCCGTGCCAGAGGCGGCGGTGCTTGCAGCCAGTATCTTTTCCAGGCCGGCCGTGATTGTCACCGGTGTCAAACTGCTCGACGCCCAAACGAGGACTGCATATTGCTGGTAGGCCGGGTCGGCCGAGGGGCCTTGAAATGATGTCTTGCAATCGGCATCCGTCCGATCAGCGATGTTGCATTCGACGTCCAACGTGCTTTTGAAAATGTCAGCCTGGATTTGTTCCGGCCGCACCGAATCGTGCAGGCGTTCGCCTCGCGCACTCAATACTCACGTGACGTCAACCTCAGTGATGTGGCGAGCAAAGGTCGATGGGCCGTTGACGTATGTCCCGCCTACTTCCGACGCCTCTCCACACTGTTTTCTCTAGGGTCAGATTCGGAACGCCATTCCAACTCGGGTCTCTCGTACCGAGGTGCAGTTGGCCGCACCCAGACGCACGACAGAGTACGTCGTCGCGTCCGGTGCGGCAGAGATCACGGACCCGTGATAAGTTATGTCGCCGCTTTCGGAGGTATCGAGGAGCAAGTTCATGACTGACGTTGTCTGGGCCATTGTGCCCACAGTAAGGGCCGTGGCCAGCAAAACCGACTTTGTCATCATGATGGGCACTGAATTCTTGGTTCTCTATCAGTTACGAGGCTAGGTGAAATCCAAAGTACAAGCCGCGGCTGTTTGGTCTCAAGAGGGCTGGGGTTTAAACGAAGGGCAGTCACTTTTGGAAGAGTGAGAGAAGAAAGGGAGGATGATACGATGTTTCCGGTGGACTTGATGTTGAAATTCGCGCCTCCCCTGCTTTATTGATTTTACGTTCTTGGCGCCAATCACGTCCTAACGATTCACGGTGGAAAAGGATTTCTGTCAGCACATGCAGTAGTCCACTCTGGACTAGCTCCATGCCGTTTAAAATTTAGCGAGACCAAAAAGGAGCCGCATCGGACGACTTTAGGCATCCATGTCGGCTAAATCAACATCTGCCTGCGGCCACGGCAGAGACGGAACAAGTTCGTCGTTGGGCTTCATCATGTTCACCATTTCATCGGATTGAGAGGTGTCGTATTATTATTTTACATCCAGTAAATGCTGGCGGAGATTACCACTTTTTTTGCTTGTCTCGCAGACCTAGAAATATATCTATAGGAGTCAAGCCGGTGTTCTTGCTGCCGCCACCTCGTTATGACAAGAGCTCGGTTGACTGGGCTCTGAATTATCCTCGATCTTGATCGACTAGGGCTGAGTGACGATATGATTTACTCTCATACAGTAGATAGTTCTTTAGCCGTGACGAGAGTAGTCAGCTCAGTGCCCGACCTAAGCACGTATCCGGGTGGAGCTTTTGAAACCCGGCTATAGGCATCTCTCCAGTCAATCTTGCTTTCAAGTTGCGACTGTATCTGGAGGGGCATGAGGGCGTAATGTTTCCGGCACCTCGTGATATGAGAATTCGGCATTTCGCATGTCTAGGTACTTGTCTGAAAATCGCAGGCCGGCAGCTGGACTCGAACTTCTCAAGGTCATACGTGAACAAATTTGAAGATGCTCGCATTAATTCTCAAAACCCGTCTCAAGACACACCTAAGGCGTTTACGAGAGAAAACCCTCCAACGTCTTGGAATGCCCCCCAGCCACCACTACCCATCAAACTCATATCTCTGTCCCCATTCCCACTGACTCGGCGCCAGGAATCTGCCCTATGGGGTGGCTCCAGTGCGGACGCCAACTAAGAAACGAAACCACGCAAAGCGGTGCTGCCGTCGGAATGATGTTAAGTCAGACGAGTCTTCTCACAATCATGACAGCTCATAATGCAGCTGCGCACGCAACTCCGTTCCCATCTACCCACGGCACAGGATGCAATTTCGTCTTGGAATTTTCGCGTGTCATCGTATCTATGGTATGCGGACACCAGGCCACATCATCGAGACCTGAAGAGAAGAAAATCTCTTTCCTACGGGTCGAAGAAGTATGGAGGTCTCCCTCGTTTCTTCGGGTCCGGTTGCAGCCTCGACTGTTCCTCGTCGTTCCAATAGTAGCACCTGGAGGTCGGGGTAGATATTCGCTTCAGCCGTTCCCGACAGGAGGCTATCAAATCCTCGTCACAGACCCCGCCACGTAGCCTTTTGAATCCCTCCTGTCGGATGGTGTCTGTTTCTTGAAGCTCGGGCCAGTCCCGCATGCAAACGACGCAACGTTCACGAGGCCGCCGGCCATTTGGGATCTCATGGCGAAATTTGAAGATATTATAATCAACCATGCCCTCATAGGCATGCCAACGCCAATAGTTTTCTCTGGTGATATACATCGGAAGAGGGCAGTGGCTAGGGTCCGTGTCTGCAGTTGGTGACAAGAGGAAAGCCACGAGGTCGTTGAATTGCTTTTCGGTTGGTGGTGCGAGAGTAGAACTGGCCTCCGGGACGTGTATATATATGCCGTTGCACTGTGAAAAAATTAGACCACAGACTCCATAAAGCGGAGCAGAGTCCTGCCTGGAAACCATTTCGCTCACCTCTTCCCCACTTTCTCCGCGGTCAAAGAGGACAACACCCCCGAAGATCTCATACTCTACCCAGTACCCAACGACATCTGCCAAGCCGTTGGGGTACTGCCTATAGTAACGATAAGCGCTACGAAAGAATGGCGTGGGCGGTCCGTACTGAAAGCGATGGGTCCGAGACTCTTCCGGATCCTCTTTCGCAAGCGATTCGAGCTTTTCCGTATGCCAATTCTCCCATTCCGCGTGCTTGTGAGACCCGTCATCCAGTTGGTAGAGATAAACAGCAATGTCGTGACAGGCAATCACAACTAGCTCTAGGAGCCGAAGTTTGAAGGCAGCAGAGCCCAGAGTTGTGTCTTGATAGGCTTGTATGGTCTGTAAATTGAGAATTAGCTATTTTGATTTTTTTACTGCGTCAATCAGCTTCTAAAAACCTTTGGTTCAAAGTTAAGGGACAAGACGTTGAACTGGGAGCGGAAAGCCCGCGTTTTGTCTATGGTACCAGGGCATAGCTCTTGATGACTCAGTGCAGGAACTCCTTCACGGAAAAAGTGGCCTGAGATGTAGGAGTCACGAGTTGGCATCCCGTCAACAATTTGGGCGTAGGTAAACTCGGCGAGAGGTGCAGAAAGGATGTTGGTCATCGCTTGTTTCAAGGAAGCCAGATGCTCCCCATCCAGGTCTGGGAGAGACATGATTTCTGGTTGGAAATGTTTCGTTGAGGGCTGTGGATCTGTACACTCGGAAGGCAGGTGTGTGTCGCAAGGCCTTTTGTACCGCGAGGCGCGAGGTGGGAGTTGGCGAGACGGTAGAAACGAAATGAAATGCTGGATTCTACTTGTGTGGCGGGGTCAGTGTCACTATATTGTTGCGGGTCACAATGAGAGTGGGGACTATATGGAATGGATGCCTGGCCCTTTGGGGTGGATCTTGCACGCGTGGTGCCAATATCGGTCGCTACTCTGATTTAGAAGTGTTTGGATCTCCGGTTAATATTTACGCACGTACTTTAAAAGCTTTACGCCTTGTATTTATTGTTCAAGGCTTTAATCTAAGTCCTTTGCACAGAATACCAACAAAACCAACGAATTGAATAACAACGTTATTCGACAGATAAACTTCTAACAATTCAGAGAGTCCAGGTCGATCTCCTCTTTCCGTCGCCTTATCAAAAGCTTCCCACTGGGCTCCGGAATCAACGACATGCCAATGGCGAGGATGCTGGGGTCATGGCCCTCCGGAAGCTTCCAATCGTACTTCAGGAGGAGGTGACACAACGCGATCTTGATCTCGTTGGCAGCAAAGAATCTCCCGGGGCAGGCATGCTGCCCATGCCCAAAGCCGAGGTGCTGTTCACTCGTGCTGACCAGATGTGCCATCTTGTCCTTTCCAGGGTCGCCCCTCATGCGCAAGAACCGGTAACCGTCAAACTTTTCGGGATTATCGTAGTACACAGCATCTTGCATATGGGTGCTCGAGACTAGTATTCTTGTGCCCTTCGGTACGACATAGCCGTTAGACAGCTTGACATCCTTGAGTGCCATTCGTCGCCAGGTAGCTGCTCAGAGAAAAGTTGGCGGTCAGCAATGTCCAGAATTTCAAAACTGTCAATCCGAAAACTTACCCAAGAGCACGGGCTTAAGGCGTTGCGCTTCTTTGATGACACTGTCCATCAACTTGAGGTCGTACATTGCTTGCTTGGTGAGACCGTGGGATCCAAGTACCCGGATCACTTCCTCACGCAGCGGGGTAAACAACTCCGGATGACGTGCGATTCCAAACATGGTCATCTGTAGCAAATCGCTTGTGGTGTGAATAGCGACGATCGAGAGTGATATCTGCGCAACAGCGGGATCGTAACCGGCGGTGTATTCCTGCTCGAACCATTCGAGCGAATCATTGTAGACTGGCGGACTTTCGCCACGTGCCAAAGCCTCAGCCTTTTTCGCTTGACGCTTCTCGATGAATGGTTTGATGGCTCGGCGTGCTGTATCAAGCTTCTCTCGGACCTCTCTGGCCTCTGGCATAAACCAGTGGACCAGAGGGCGAAGAGAACGTGGCCAGGCCCTCAACTTGTCGCCATTCCCGAACGAGGCGGTGGTGTACTCTGATGATGCTTTGATCCAGCTCTCGTTGCTGCACAGCTCTTCGCCCACAAATACCCGAGAGGAGAGGCGGGAGATGAGTCCCAATACATCGCGTGAGGGAAGAATTTCATGCCATTCTGTTAATGTTAGCTAAATACCCTTAGCCGCCGCGAATCGCGTGCAGGTGTCATTGGATGTCCCATAGCGCCAGGACTACGTACCAGTCGAGTCAGTCAAACTTTGCTGAAGTGCTACAGTTGCTTCTTTAGAAAGAGGCATCGTGACCTTGGCTGTTATTCTGGTAATCAGTCCGCAATTCATGAGGCAGTTTCAGTTGTTGTTTTTATAGTTCAGTGACTCACTAAGAGCTTTTGTCAGGTGTTTCATCACAACCGTTGTAATTTTATCATCAGACTTGAAGGGCTCCCATCCCGGAATATAAGCATGAGAATCCTGCAGGAATTTCATTAGTCTAATAAGGCTCACTCAAGTAGCATCTTAGCAAAGTCATCCATAGATCCACTTACGTCTTGGGCGACCTTCATGAAGTCCAGGTCAGGATGGCTCTTTAGCTCATTGACGAACTCTGGAGGCAAGACCAGCGCCTCACCCCAATCAGTGTAGACCCTGTACGGCTTGTGGGGATACATTGATCTGCCTTTAGCCATGACCTCTTTGCTCCCCGCCATGAACCGGTTCACCGAATTCATATTGGAGAGCTCCATGCGCTTTTTGGGATTGATTATGGGTGCTGAAAGGCTGGTCTGCTTGTTCATGCCGTACAAGAACATGATAAACAGCAACAGGGGTGCGATGTAAGGCACATTGTGCTCGAAATGAGTTGCCATAGAGACAGGTCCCATGCCTTCCTCAACCTGGGGTCGGGAGGGCATGATGGGCAGATTCTTTGTCACGGTTGAAGCGGAGAAAGAGTTGAAATCTGTGCAGGGAAATAGAGGAGCGTTGGTGTCAACTGGTAGAACAGACTAAAAAAGTATTAGAGGACGGAGGAACATCTATATATACTTGCTCTGTCTACGTTGCAAGCATGTGTGAAATGCACAATTTGAACACAGACCTGGTAAATATGCACACTGCCTCAATGTTGACCAACTTTCCTTGCGGTGAGCTGAGTACTGCATTAACTATCCAACATTGAACCACTGTTTGGGGTTAATGCTCCAAAGTGGATCTCGATGCACCGGGACCGTCTCGGGGCCGTGCCGTCGTCGTAACCGTGTTACGGTCATTGCCGTGTCACGGCGTTTGGAGTGTCACGGTGTTTGCGGTGTCGGAATCAAATTACAACCCGCATCCCGCATCCCGCATCCCGCTTCCCGCTTCGGCAGATACCCGGGCCTAGAATCTCGAATCCAAGCCATGCAGTCTATGTCGTCGCCGTATTCTCTTGCAGGGTCTTACGCACAAGTCATGGTTGTCGGGATTAACTGTCCAGCATCGCTCGGTCGTCCGATCCTAAAGCCGAGTGCGATGTGCTGTCAAGAATTTAATACGTGGAATCCACAGCGATATTGGAGATGTTGACCCCAATTTCAGATTAAATAAGAATTGACCTCATTGGGCCCTGATAATTCAATGACGAAAAGGCGTAATTCATGTGAACCTTAGTTGTGTGACATTGAGAGACGGGTACACTCGCCATACCTAGGACGGGCTGCCTTTTCCAGGCTACAGTGCTTTCCTTTATGTGTTCCTGAGAGCGAGAAGACCTGCAGAGAGGAGGCAGGGGTGAAATAACTAGCTCGAAGCGACATTACCGACCTTTTGTAGAGAGGGATACCGAAAGATACTTGACATGAATTTGCCGCTGGATTTTGAACAGTCTGGCTTTTCAGGCCATGGACCTTTTTTTCTTCTCTCACATTTACGTGTCATCGCACAGACACCTTCAAGTTATCCTACTAGCAACAGTGTCAAGACTCCTTACAAAGACATACCCGGAAAGTGGGGGTTTGTTTGTGGGCGGAGGTAAAGACCACGCTGTCTCGCCCACCAGGGGGTGACCACCAGGGGACCAGTCACTGAGGAGCTGTTGACCCACGCCTTCGCAGAGACACGACTCAACCCATGCGATTTTTTCAAGGTAATTGACTAAAATAGCAAGGTGTTGGAGCCCTCACGAGAGTGAACCATCTATCAGCGATGTCCCAAATCGAGCCAAGACCAGAGTTTTCACAAGGCATCTCTTTCAGTCCTTGAACTTTTCTCAAATCTCAACTGAACTTGCGTGTTGAAGATTGGACTTTTTCGCATTTATATATCGCTCCAGGCTCAGCTGCAGCTGTGGAAAAGGAGACCAGCTTACCAAAACTGGACTGACCGTGTACGTCAGGGCTGTGCAAGCGAGTTCCTGGCGACCAGATTCGGTACCCTGGGACCCACAGCCACGCCACAGGGAGCGCCGAAAGTAGCCCAGATGTCGAACTTAGGCCTGGTTGTGTCTGGTTTCCAACCTCGAATGAAAGCCACAATTTGGTAGCCCGTGAGAGGTGGCGAGCCAAACGGGGCCTGCCTTGACCACCGTGCCAGTCCCGTCTTAGCAGATTGGGGATCGAGAGGATATGTTGGGGTATAAGTTCTGCCTGGCCAGAAAGGTCTGGGCAGTTCAAGGCCATATTGACATCATTGGAGCCTGGTGTGGGCTTTAAAAATGATTTGCAGCTAGAGAGAGATTTGGATGCTTCTTAGCCTTCCTTTGGCCTCCCTTGGATACATGGAGGGTACGAGGGCACGCATTAAATCTTAACAAATACCTAGGTAAATTGAAACGACTCTGTCCACGAAAGATGCGGTGAGAAAAGCGGACGCATCCTACAAGGCAGTGTAAATAGTGGTATACCGAGAAAGTGGACCGCTCTGGAGCGATGACAGGGTGAGAGAAGTACCCTCCCCGTCGAGGTAGCAGCTGGGTCCAAGCGTCATATGATGCTGGCGAGTCCTCACCGAAAGTCCGCTTGTTTAAAAAAACGAAAGGCGTTTGCGATACCGCTTGATTTTGTCTATATCAGCCTAGATCAATCATGCAACACGACGGAAGAAGGTTCTTGTCTCTTACATGGCAGTATCTCAAATACTACTGGGTGGCTGGATGGCCTCACTGACTGTCCCTGGGTCTCAGAAGATGCTGAGAGATATTCCAGTGCAAAGCTCAAAATGATACAGACAAGACCCAAGAGGATCCAGTGCACTCTGAGCAAATTTGACCTGGTTCTTAGCCCGGACGGTTGGCTTGATCCACCCAGCAGAGAGTTAGAGGGGCTTTGATACCAGTCCTTGGAAAACATTATCTTGAAAGAATTCGTTCAGGAAGGTGGGCAATGTGAGAGATTGTGTAAGTCAGAAGGACGAAAGACCAACCGGAGCTTTTCAAGGTTTTTCTTCGGAGTGGGAGGAGGAAGATGAAAGCCGGACCTGATGGCGCCATGCAATCAACGCGTTCTCGTTCCATGCAGGCAAGCAGGTCAACGCGCATGTATTCACCCTGCACGGAATGACGATCCCTGCCATGGTGAATACTGATGGCCCCGACGCCTTGCACTTGCATCGATCCATCTTCACAAAGCGCGGATGAACCAGTCACCAGAAACCCGGGACATAAGTGAAGACTGGGGCTGCATGCATCGCGATGGGGAGCATGCGTTGGGTATTAGACCCCTGTTTTCCCCCCTTCTCAGACTCAGCTGGTCGAACAGAATTTCTCACCCAGTCAGGAGTAGACATCGCGCAACTTAGTTAAGATTCGAGTATCTATAGAAAGATATAAATGAAGTGGTCTTGCTAGTGTTGATCCGGGACAATTTGCAGGTTGTCGCCGAAGTCCGAGATCAAACAGGCAACTTAGTACTCACCCTTTCGCTATAGGTACCAAGCACGCAGTTTGCTCCGGCAGGGCATGACAAGTCCTTTGGAATGGATCTTGTATAAGCCAAATCGAAGGATCGAAATTAATGATGCCACTATTACTAAGCTGTCACAGTATAATGCAGGCCCATTCTGTATCCTGTGTATCATCACGCTTTTGTTTATTGAGGTGATGCAAGTGTATTGACCGAGAATTCCATGGATTCTTCAACAACCCCCAAACACCTCATTCGGCCCAACAAAGCCACCGTTGTTATTGCAGCCACTTATGAAGCGAGCTTCAGTAACCGCCTCGCCATCTGTTCCGCTGGTGCAACATTTTCCCTGTGTGTTTTTGGTCAGCATGCTATCTAGACGTTTTTATATTGAGAAAAATGTGGATGGATTCTAACCGTTCCCGTGACTTTGCCTCCTGCAGCGGTGCAGATATTACCACTCGGATTCAGGGCTTCGTTCGGCATGCGACAGCCTAAAATACGCGGGGCGGCAATTGCGCCACTCGCACAGAGAAAGGCCAAAAGAGTATTGAGATGCATGGTGTGTCTGGTCAGAAAAGCAGTGTCGGATTTGGTTAATATGTTTAGACCAAACACAGCGCTGTTTGAGTGCCCGTGTGTTTCTTTGTGACTTTATATAGCACAGGGTTAGATGGTCCACTAGTCAGGTTTAATGAGAAGAACCACTTTGGTAGCCTAATTATTTACGCGGCCCCTTTTGCCCCATACAAACCAGGAGAGCGTAGACACAATGCCGGGTAAGCCGGAATCCTCAAGATTCGCAGGCTGTAGATTGGTGGACACGATTCAGGTAACAGATATCAATGCAGTGGCCTGCCTTGCACGTGCATTTCTTATACGCGCCCAGGTACGTTCTGTTGTAAGATTTTGTATTGTGCTCCGGCATTCTCAGATCTGATTCTCTCATTATTCCTTGTTATTGGATGGCACTAACTCATATATAAAGCGTCATCAATCATTTTGAGAAGCGTCTAGTAGTTTTTAAGAAAGGTATGAAGAGTTTTGTCTTAACATGTCCTTAGGCTCCCATCACAACTCAAAATGAACAGATAACGGGGATGAATTGATATACTAGTGCTCAGAATGGTTTACTTATCAAATCATGTCAAGTTGGAGAGGAGCTATTGTGATGTTAGCACGTACACTGGGCGTGATGCCACAGCCTCTGGCACATACAATGTGTAGCATATATCTAAGGTTCCCCTTGCTGGTGGACACACCTGTGGACAGGTGAATGTACGCACCAGTCAAATTTTCATATTCTCATATTCGAAGTGACCATGAAGTGGTCCTATGATGAAATACTCATGACATCAAGACATCGTGATCGATACTGGATGAATTCCGGCCGATAAAAGTGCTGAACAAGATCTGCACGGGGTCGGCTTGCCAAGTTGAAAAGCCCCTTGAGGAATTCGGAAGACACCGCAGTTGATCTTGGTATCAGCGCATGGACTTTCAACCCATTCGGTGATGAATGTACAGACTGTACTGAGGGAAAGGGTACTGTCCACTGCAGTATGTGACCAAGAAGTAAGTACATATACGCTCATGTTGATTGGGCAGATATGTAAGCGCTTGTGTCTTGGCCATCAGTGTTTCCGAATGGGTACAAGCGTGTTGACCAATTTGATCACCCTTGCCGTACAACCTGATTCCTGAACCGAGGAATACGCGCTTCCCCTTGGCCATCGCTCCCGTGTGCAAATGTCCAGTCATGAGCAGCGCCGTTTTTCCCATTTATGAAATTTATTTTACTGTATTCCAATTCCTCTCCAGCTCTCGATCTGTCCCTCTTCCCTTTCTTGTTCTTCCTTTCTTTTCTTAATACATCCTCCTGAAACAACCATCATCGTCATTGTCCGAACAATCCCAAACACATCACCGCACTGCAAACAAGACCATCGAAGTTAATAAAGTTAAACGTCCCTGATTTGGGCCCACTATAAAGAGATCCTTCCTTAGCTTTACTTCAACTGTTTTCGTTGCAGCAGAGGACCACGCCGTCGGGCAGACAGTTCAGCATGCCTTCAAGTGGAGAAGTCGGTTAGTATCCCCTGATACCACCACATCTGCACTCAGACTGATAACTGGGATTGATTACCTCCCATCTTTGAGCAGTCTATGGCAGCCTCTTCGTCTATGCCCCAAACAAAGTTGCTCCCATCGTCTTTGCCGTCTTGTACGGTCTGTCGGCTGTCGGTCACTTCTACCAATGCTTGTAAGTTGACTCTCAACCGTATGGACATTTATGCAGACTACCGTGTGGAAATTATCATGGATCTAACCACGCACCAAAAATTCTACCAGTCGCTATCGATGCTTTAAGATGATCGGGCTGCACCCTTTCTGTGCAGCCTTGTTCGCCCTCGGCTACGCCCTACGCGAGGTCGGCGCCTACAACTACTCGTGGCAGACTGATGTCGAGGGCAAGATCAACAGCACAAACCTCATTATCTATGTGCTCAGCCAAGTCTTTGTCTTTGTAGCTCCGTACGTCAACCCGCCGATCAGTCAGTCCCATCAACCATGCTGAACAACCCATCCAAAAACAAAAGTCCCCTACTCGAGCTCGCAAATTACCACGTCCTCGGCCGTGCGCTCCTATACATACCTTACATGGCTCCCATCTCCCCTGGCCGCGTCTTGTCAACCTTTGGTCTCCTAATGGCCATCATCGAGACCCTCAATGCCCTGGGTGTTTCCTTCGCGTCGAATCCCACTGGTGGAAGCCAAGGCGCCGGAAGCGCAATGGTCATCGCCGCGCTGGGTATGCAGCTGGTCGTCATACTGGTTTTCGTTCTGCTCGCCGGAATCTTCCACCATCGCATCGCCCGCGCGAAATTGGAGACCAAACCAGTCCGCATCGTGCTCGTAACCCTCTACTGCAGCATGGTGCTCATCCTCGTCCGAAGTATCTACCGCCTCGTCGAGCACCTGGGCAACACCGAGATCGACCTCGGCGACCTTGAGGCCCTCGAAGCTCTGAGCCCCATCCTGCGGTATGAGTGGTACTTCTACGTCTTCGAAGCCACCGTGATGTTCCTGAACTCGGTACTGTGGAACATATTCAATCCGGGCCGCTTCTTGCCGCGCGACCCGCGCACCTACCTCGCCCGTGACGGCGTCACCGAGCTCCTCGATGATCATAAGGACGACCGCTCCCTCATGGCCAAGATCGGCGCTGTTGTCTCCTTTGGCTGCTGCTTCAGACGCCGCGAGAACCGCCACTTCGAACAGCTGCGCGACTATGAGCTTTCCAACCGTGGCTCCTACCGCGGCGTCAGGTCATCTCACCGCGAGGCTCTGATTCAACCTCCTCGAACTGCTTCTGAGTAAGCGCGACCAAGTGGAACACATCACGTTTGTGTTGGTCCTTGACAGACAGGCAGGCAGACAGGTAGCCCTGAAGCTTTAATATTCGATAGTGTGCTCTCATTCAGCACTTCAACAATTATGAGGCAGATGCTGTGAAAGACGGGAGCAACAGTGTCCGCTCGAGTAGAGATGGAAGCCACAGATGGTTGGGACGATTGGATGGACTTTTTGTAGATTTAGAGATTGTTGAATTACCCGCGGGAGATGGGACTATTTTTAGTTCATGAGCGGCAGAGTAAGTAGAATCTGCACGTCTTTTTCAATTCGATTTATAGACGTTTCAAAGAATTCAGTCTCTGAAAAAGTACTGGTTTTTATGTAAATATTCTGAATTTTGTAATCTCCAACTCAGATGGGCTTCTTCTGCTCCATGTTGACCCAAGAACAAATCAGATATTGAATGAATCACAATACTTGCAAAGACTTGCAGACTGTATATTTTAAAGTGTCAGACTTGGAAACTGTAGCATTCACAGAGTTCCTGAAGTAAAGACGAGCGAAGCAATATTTAACAACTCAGAGAAACCACTGCAGATGAGTGGACTGGAAATTTATACGAGACAACCTCGCTGATCACCCAACGACGTCATCCATCTGTCGGACCCAATACTCCAGAGAGTCATCGTACTCGAATTTCGCGTCCTCACATCCAGAAGCCTCTGTTTCAACCGTTAATCTAACTCCCAGACGCTCCGTATCTTCGATGTCCAATGCTGTCAGGATCTGTTCGTCTATTTGACAAAGGATCTCATCCATTCTGTTGATCCAATAAGCTTGGTAAAACTCTGCCAGGCCGCAGTCCATTTCTTCTAACCTTTTTTCAAACTCATCCATGAGCACCTCCAGTCTATCAATTTCAATTTCGTCCTCTTCCCATAACTCCCTGGTCTCCTCATCGTCACACCGTTGATGACCATCTTCACAGCAAGTGTGCCGAAGAGGAAGCATCGCAAATGTGCATGCTCTTAAGCATATTGACTTGACAGGCCGCGGTAGCTCACAGGCCTCTTCTATCAACAACGTCTCTTGGAGGATAAAGCTGATCAATCGCTGGCGATAGTCATGTCTGCTTTCCTTACCGCCATCACTTGGTCTCGGTTCGCGTGACCGGTAGGGGCGTGAAAGCAACTCCTCCCACCCGGGAAGAAACCTTCGTAGTAACACCTTCCACATTATGTTATATGGATTGCAGCCGGCAGTCGAACAATGACATCTGCATGTATCCGAAGCTTTCTGCGTGAAACCACCTCTGGCTTCCCACGAGCTGTGGATTAATTTGAACGGGCTATTGTCCTTCGTGAACCCGCTCTGAAACCCGATCCATGCGAAGAGATGATGGGTTGTGGTGTAACCAGTCACGTGGTCAAGTATCTGAGTCTCCAAGTAAGCGCCGTGCTCTATGAGCCAAGACTCTATAGAGGTGGCCCAGTTCCAACGAATGTATTCTCCTGCTCTTGGTCCAGGAAAATACTTTCCTGCCAGGGGCGTTACGCCCGCACAGTCTGGAACGTCAATGTCCCGGAAACCCTTGGAGTAAAGGGAGCTTGCCAGTGTCCGCACAGCAGTTTGGTCTCCTGTGTTTAAAGAAGAAACCAAAATGTGGTAAATAGAAGCTGCCTTGGAGCTGAGCGGTCTGTCGATTACAAGGTTATTGTCCCTATAAAACCAGTCGTGAATAGAGAAATTCCCGAACTCTTCTGGAGCTTTTATTTCGGTATCCAGACGAGGAGGAACACATATCCCCGCAGTCTTCAAAGCCGCAAAGACTTCTCCAGTGTAATAGTCGAGAACTTTGGAGTTTCGAAGCTCCGTCCGTTCGATTTGCTTCGGACTCAAATGTAGCAGCCCAAGCTCTTTCAGTTCATGTCGACGGCGTCTGAGGTCGTCAATAACCAAGTCTCTTGCTTTAACGGATGCGGATAGCATCGCCAGTACCCAATGTTCATGTTGTCTGAATTGCAGCAAGCGGCCTCTTTCGGCTTCCAAAATTTGCTTGACTGCTTCTGCACAAGTGCAGTCCTGAGAACAGCATTCCACATTTGAGCTCATGCATATCTTCTCACTCCACCTGAGAGCACATTCAAGCAGCACTATTCGTCTTTGGTCGTCAAGCTGAAGAACGGAGTCGCCGCATTGATCGACTACAATGCGTAGTCCTTCGGGCCATCCAAGCAGATAATGGAGCATCTTGTAGCCGAACGCGTCCATATCTGAGAGCTCCGATATAACCAAATCTTCGTTTATGATTTCGGATAGCATTGGTCTGCTCTTTTGAATGATGGCTTGTAGAAGATGGCCCTCGTATACTGAGTGACTAATTAGTATTCACCATCCGCGCACTTGGCCAATTTCTACTTGTACAGAACTAAGTTGTGGACTTACGTTTTCTCATCTTTGCGGACGCGGTAACAGCAGCCTTGTGCTTTTCCATTCCGTCCACATCAGGATACCCAATACGCACCCAGTCTCCCAGAAAAGGTATAGTAATAAGTCCATCGGGCCAAAGAAGATCGAAACCTTCCGCACCATACTCGTAACCTGACCCTCCGGTCTTGAGGTTGAAATGAAACGGAAAACTGTGATGAAATTATGTCAGCTGCCATCCCATTTAGGTTCATGATGTTTGAAAAACCCACAATCCATTATCGTCAGGCCTGTCCCGCGGAACCCCTACACTAAGCAAGAAGGCGAGAACCCTGATGAAATCTCCTTGCAACATGGATACACGTTTATATTTAGCGGCGTACCAAAGAACATTGCTACCTCTGCAGTCAACATCAAAAGGCGACCATTTCCTTGCCGTCATTGTAACCTGCAGAGTCTTGATGGCCCGTCGAACTAAGTGGTCAGCTTCTTCGTCACTCCACAACCGCTCGCAGAAAGCGCGTTCGAGAAGATACAGAACTCGGATCGCAGGACTATCCTCACGGACATGGAAGTAGGTGAAAGATGGTGATAGTCCAAAGCCCCCGGCACCGAAATTGGCAGACATCGAGATTGTTAGACCGGCATGTAGAATTCCTCTGAGCGCCTTGACTGAAATGCCGAAGGACCACTTGTCGTTTGATTGCGTATTAAAGCATGCAAATGGACACCGAGGTGCGTGAACAATGTCAGTCACGCGCTCTTGTTCCATAAAAGCCAGACCTATTTGTCGTCTCTTGCTTTTTGAAACCCGACGGGGATTACAGGTGCACTGGAATTCAGGGTACACGCGACTTTTCAGGGGATGTTCAGCAGGATGTCGGGTAGATAGCTCCGGTGCATCACCAGCGCCGCTATTTCCTGTGATATCGCTGATTTTCCTCAGAGCGTCTGGTTTTGAGAGCAGCTTTGGTAGAACCGCCCGATTATCAGAAGACATGAGGGCCACCAACATTGTCTTCACTTCCGCCAGATCTTCCCTGGATGAAATCGTTTCTTTGTGAGCCATTGCCAGGATAGAGGTGGTCTCGTCGGAATTCTTATCCACATTGACCAAGGCCGAATGAGAAGCCGTGGTCTCCGAATGCATCTGACGGACGGAGCTTTTCATATCGAGATGCAGATTTGAGACGCCCTGTGTTAATGATTCAAGGTTGGCTTGCAAATCTAGCAAGGCTTGGCCGTGGTTGAGGGATACCTCTCTGTTGGCACGATCAGCAGAAGATTTACAGCGATTTAGCTTATCACATACAGCTCGGCTAGCTGCAGGGCCGAATGCAGTGCTCCATTTGCTGTCTCTAGCCGTTCGTTCAGGCGATACAAGTGGTCTTTTCGAAAAGGATACAGAAATCTCTTCTGCTGATCCTTAATTCTCTCCATAGCAGATCTGGAAGAGCTGGAGGAGCTTCCGGTGCATAGTTCTCCGACAAACCCATCCAGAAGGGAAAGTTCGGCCTTCGCTGCCGCAATGGCTTCTTCCATGGCGGTTCTGTTCCCAGCTATGGTCGCTGAAATCCGATTTTGGAGTGACTCTATCTGCTTTAGCAGAGCCTGCATGTACTTGCAACATCTTGCTGTGTGCGACAAGTCCTCCTTTCGGCACTGCACACCATTGAGGTAAGTGTTGATCCCCGCACAGACTTGGAGCCCAAGCGAGACTACTCCCACGATAGTTCCCAGGACCTCTGCCATGTTTCGCTTGTGCCTGAGGCCTTTCGTTGAGAATATAGAAGCAAAGATGCCACAATAGAGAAGGAAGCTCACAACACAGAGATCTAGGGACTGCTTGTGTCGTCAGGTGGCGGGGGTGAAGATGGGAAAAAGAGAGAAATTGAACAGAAAGACGATGCAGAGTGGGGAGCACTAGAGTGTCAAGCGATAGGCGCTCAGCGCGATCCAGTCTGCCTTGCTGACAGACTCCATGCGCCACAGCCTGCATTCGAACATCGGTGACTTAGCTGTGAGCTTCAAATTCAACCTATCAAACGCAAGCTGACATGTTTCACAGCAGTAGGTGTGATCCAAGTTCGAACTTGACGTATTTGTGCAGAAGAAGGACAACCTTACTAGTTATTGCGCTGGTCGCATCACATTGCAACGCGGTACAGCCGATGCAGTAACACGGGCCTGGGGAGAAATTTCTGTCGACTATCGATCTGACCAGATGTTCCAAGCTCTAATCTTGTGGGCCCGCTGAATGTGACCATACGGGCGAGTACGGCATTGACGCCCTCCACGCCGGTACCTCTGGCAGACCATCCGCAACTATCCCCGCCTGTGCCTGCATGGCGGAGACGGGGTCAAGTATGAAGTCTCGCAACCTCAAATGGCGTAGGATAGCCCCGTATTTCGAATATGCGTCCGGAGGCAACGGGTCCAGTACGAAGGTGAGGCGACGGGATGCTTTATGTGCCGTGCGCCCCCAAGCCTTGACCACGTCGGCCCCGATCGTCGAACCCCACGAGCATCTCCACGTGAGCTCGCATGTCCCAGACCGCATTGTCGTTGTTGCCTCGTACCTGAGTATGGCCGCGTGCCCGTCCTCGCAATTCCACAGCTCCATGATTTGCAGCTTGGGTAATTTCGTACACGCTTTAGCTGCAGCCAACGAAACCTTTTTGACTTTCGAATAGGTCGGCTGGAGATGGTCTCGGGAAGTCATGGCGAGTGACTGTAGATTTGGGAAAGCCTCGTCCGGGAATTCGAAGCAGTCCAGTGCGTCGCTCAGAAAAGAGACGGATAGGTGCTTGAGATGAACAGCTAGCCCCGCAAGCCCATCGAGCACTTGAATTCTGGATATCTGAAATATGTCTGCTTCGTGAGATCCACTCATGTGTTTTGGGTCGGGAGATTTCGAGCTGGTTTCCTCGAACAGCGAAAGAGTCTCCAGTAAGGACGGGAAGCCTGGTTGAAAAATCCAAGTGCCCCTTACCGGGAAGTTGTGGCCGTCGTTATCGGAATATCTTGCAACGGGTCCGAACTCCATTTCATACATCTTCTGATATAGAGGCTCGGGCAACCGCCATCTTTCATATCTCATTTTGCGGCTGCAATGCGTTAGTAATTTAGGCATAGAGCCAGGAAGGATTCACCTTGGAGGATTCAGTAAATGACAGGTAGCAAGCTTACAGGCCAGTAAGGCTTTCCCGGAGCATTTGGCCAAAGGTCTCTGGACGTAGCTCCCGGTAAAATTGTCGGCGAACAATAAAGCAACTGATCATCTTCACCTCGGGTAGTCTGTGTTTGTTGGATGGAATACCAAAGAAGTCGAACTCGAGGGGTCTTATCAGCCTGTCCGCAATAGCTTCAGGATAGTGCCGCGTTTGTGTTGAAATAGAGTTGTATTGGCCAGCAAAGAACCCGTGGAACAAATCATTCAGTTCGGTAACTCCGCCAGTGATGTCTTTTTTGTGTTGCATGATAAAGTCCCTCTGTATGCGAATGGGGTCAAGATTCGGATAATCGTTTTGTAAGCCGGCATCGTCCTGAAAACAATGGTGTGCGTCACTCGGTGAATGAGCACTGAGCTCTAAAGTCAGGTCCTGATTGGAATCCAGCTTTTCCCAACCCGAAAGGATATTCAGCAACTTCCAGATTGCCTGTGTAAAGATGACATTATTCCTAGATGAGTTAGAAAAAGTTCGCAACAAGGGATGTTCCACATGTAGACCTACTTGACTTTTTCCTTCGGCTCTTCTGGCAACTTGCATTTCCCGCAACCGTACGGCAGAAGCTCGACGGACAACCAAATATGCCGGATCCGTGGCATGCGAGACGGGGATGAGGAGGCATCGGCAGAGGTCCTTGGCTTTTTCCGAGCCCTGTTTCCACTTGTCTTGATGTGTGATCGACGTTTGACAATATTTCCAAAGTCTTTCAGAGCTGAAGGACGTATGACGAGTTTCTTGAAGTTGAGCTGCTCGAAGAATTCCTGCCACTGCAGGCTCACGGCAGCGTAACCTGCGCGTCGTCTTCTGTCTTCTAACGAATGACGGTTGTAATCTTCAGCCAACTCCTTGAGAACTTCTTCCTGCACAAGGCTAGGTAGTCTTTCCCACTGTAACGAGGCAGGCGGTGTAGATTTTGTCGCTGCGGCCCGCTTCTTGTTTCGCAGTGCCTCGTTGCTGGGCACTTCCACCATTCTTCCACTTCTAGTTCGCACCATGATGACTGGGCTGACTGAGAAGTAGATCGTTCGCTTTGAAAGGTGTATGATAGGACCAGAAAATCAGCAGATGGAAGCAGTTGGTTGTGAAGAACATGCATTTTGTAGTTGAAAATTTGCAGACTTAGTGTGCTCCTCTTTCTATCACATCGTGGCTTCAAAGAATCCAATGTCGGCACTATGAAGGCATAGAGCGCCTCCGGCTGTTAAGCCGGCCCTGGGCCATCATCACACTTCAATTTGGAGGATGATCGTCGATTTCGAAAAGCGGCCGGGTTCACGAGGGTGGCGAAGGAGATTTACTGGACTTCAATAAGTGTGGTTGGGCCGCGGTGGATCAAAGACGGATTCCAAGGTGGCTAACTAGGTAACTTAGTATGGTTCAGGTACGCCTGGAGCTCGAGCAGCGCAGACTACCTCAACTAAAGTACCTACAGGTACCTATGAATCAAGAACACGGCAAGCTGCTGTGTTAGTGTAGACGGATGGGCCTTGCCATTGTGGGTGGAGCCTGACGGTTCAGGGTTAGGCGCAGCCAGAAATTGTCGCCGATGACAGCATCGGCGAGCATTGCTGACCCCTCCATAAATTCCACACGTCCTGGTCGAGCCCCGCCCAAGCATCTCAATTACGCCCACACTCCTTCTCGACCGCGACACACCACTGCCTTCTCCTGCAAGGCGCCGAAAAGGGAGAATGTCGAGCCGACAGTTGAAGAAGCTACAGAAGCAAAAGGACCTCCTCAAGCTGCAGGAGCTGGCAGGCAACGATGAGGAGTCGTCAGAAGAGGAGATCGCACCACCCAAACCTCGCACCAGCGCGTTTGCCGGGTTTGCAGCACTAGGAGGCGATGACGATGATACCGACGACAAGTCCGACCAGGAAGAGGTGGGGCAGGAGGTAGCCGGGGAGGAAGAGGAAGAGGAGCCAGCGAAGCCGGCGCCAGCGAAGAAGAATAAGAAGCCCAAAAAGAAGAAGAAGGCAAAGAAGGCCGAAAGTGCGCCTCTGGAGGAACCGACACACAAGAAAACAGGTGGACTGGACGAGATCGATCTAGCCCTCAAGGAGCTGAGCCTGAAGCCACAACCACAGACCATAGCGGGCCAGAGCACACGCGAGAACTACGATGTCGACCTGGCGCGCCTCCTGAGCATAAGCTTCGACCACCTGAAGGTCATTAAGGAGCTCAGGGCCATGTTCGGCCAGGAGACCATCGACTCGGTGCGCAGCCAAGAGGAGACACAGGCCCGGGACGACCGCAGGAGGAACCAACGGCGGGGCCACTTCGACGTCAACATGGAGATGTACCTGAAGGGCAAGCCCGGCGAGAAGATCCCCGAGGTGGTGCTGAGGAAGAACCCCTTCATGCAGGGCAAGGACTTCTGGCCGCGGGCGTCTGCCGGCGGTCTGAAGATGGAGGCTGTGACGGACGAGAGGGTGGAGCCGACGGAGTACAGGTTCACGCACGACCGGAGCTACGGGCTGCTGGAGATGCAGTTCTACAGCCTGGTCGACATGATGGACCCGATGCGGATTGTTCACTTCGTCCACGACAACCCATACCACGTCAACTCGCTCATAACGACGAACAAGGTGGCGATTAGGGACTCCAACGCGGCCCTCGCGGCAGACCTTTTGGAGCGGGCTCTGTTCACATTCGGGCGGGTCACGTTGTCCTCGTTCAGGAAGAAGCTGGAGAGGGGTGTGGCCCGGTTGGACTTCAGGCGGCCGGAGAACAGGCAGTTCTGGGTTGCAGGGTACCACTACATCAAGAGCCTCATGCAGAAGGGAACCTACAACACCGCGCTGGAGTGGACGAAACTCTTCCTCAGCCTCTCGCCAAACGACGAATACGGCATGCTGAACTTCACCCACGTCCTCGCGATCTACGCGTACGAGTCTGAATGGTTGATCGAGCTCTGCAGCTCCTCCTACTTCAACAGCGACGAGTATGACCTGCCGATGAAGGAGTACTACAGGCAGAGCTGCGTGCTGGCGAAGCTGCTGATCAACGACCGCAAGGGCGCGCTCAGGGACCTCGTCCACGGCATGGAGACGCTGCCGTGGCTCTACTCGTCGCTGTGCAGCGCCGTCAACATCGACACGCCGCGCGCCATCTGGGGCGTGCAGCCGCGCAACGACGACGACGCGCTGTACACGGAGCTGTACATCCACATGGCCAAGGACCTGTGGAAGAAGGAGCGCGACGCGATCCCGCTCCTCAAGGAGGCCGGCGCGCTGGCGAGCAAGCCCGACGTGGGCTCGCTGCCGCCGGCGCCCGAGGTGCCGCTGAGCATCGGCCGCTTCATCTACCTGGACAACACGCCCGAGCTGATGGGGCTGGTGCCGGCCGAAATGCTGCACGCGTCGCCCAATTTCGACTACGACCCGCTGCCGCCGCCGAAGGAAGAAAACATCTTCTCTAACGAGTGGCAGGAGTACCCGTGGAGCAAGTCAGAACACCCTGAGCGGTACACGCAGACGGGCGGGATAGAGAACCTGCTGCGGGAGGCACAGAGGGCGTTACAGCAGCAGCGGGCAGCGCAAGGTCTGCCTCCGGACGCCGAAGGGGCCGCCGGCGCGTTAGAAGGCGCGCTGGACGGCGAGGGCGTCGAGGCGCTCGGGTCCGAGGAGCAAGGGTTGCTGGGACGGCTTGCCAACATGCTGCTGCCGGTGTGGATGGCGCGGGGCGGGCAGGGCCAGGTAGACGAGGAGGCGATCGACGACATGGTGCGGGAGCTGGCGGGCGGCGGGGGCGGGAACCCGTGGGCGGATGGGTCGGAGGATGACGGCGAGGGCGAGGAGGATTCCATGCCCGACCTGATCCCTGGGGCCTTTCCCGAGGACTCGCCCGAGCTCCACCCAAGTCGTGGCCGTGGGGGCGACGACGATGACGACGACGATGACCTGCCGCCTTTGGGGCCGGCGGGGCGGGGCCATGGATGAGCCTGTGGGGCTGTTCAAGATAGACTGTAGATAATTACACTGTATGAAAGAAAGACGATACGGATAATCTTCGTGGAGAATAAAACAATCCATCTAGGCTGAAGGATTGCATCGTGCATGCGACAGTACCTGCATGCATGGAGATCGAGCTGTCATGGCAAGCTGGGCAGCAGGGCTGAAGACGAGACGGGCTCGGAAGCCGGCAGGGCTAGTAAGGATTCGTCATGCAAGGCACGAACGAGCGTGTGGGACGGGGGACAGAAACAGAAACAAAGATCCTGTATTACGTGATGAGCACAAGCTGAATACAGCAGGCTCCGTACTCCGTACCCAAATGCATCCAGCCGGATATATAGGACAAATTACCCAAAAGGCTTCACACAGTTCAGATCGTGTCTGTGAATATTTGCTCATCAAGCGAGATTGCCTTCCACACACCCAGTCCTTCCCAGAAGTCTGGACGTCCACCGCAGGCGAGTTTGAAAGTGAAGTGACTGACTAACTGACTGACCCTGGCATACGGAGGTTTCGAGACTGAGCATGTTTTACCCGCCCATGATCCCCCTGGCCGTTGGGCGCGATGGCCCGGCCGCCTGCGCAGGGGGGCCACATCTCGCTCACCGTCGCTGCGATGGCGTAATCTGTGCGGCCAGCAGGTGTGATCGTTTAGGAGGGCCGGTGACTGGTCGGTTTTGGGAGTGACAATACAGAGCTTCTGACCTTCGCTTGTTTCTGGTGGTGACGGAACGGGACAGGTGTACAGTACAGCACTGCCGCTGCACAGGACATTTCTAATCAACCACACTCCTTCCCGCCCCCTCTGCCACCCCTGGCACAATTGTCTCAGCTTGGACGGTGACAAGGCCACGTTGATATAGAGATATATAATCAAAGGATATCCCATTCTGGTTCTTTCTCTCAGCCTTTCAACGAGTATTTGAATCGTCTCCCGTCCTCTGAAGAGTAACACCAAAGAGCCAAGCCCAACGACAGCTTGTTTGCAAACGGGAAACCGCACTCTACCACGGAACGTACCTACCCCGCCACCCCACCACCTCCCGGCCGAAACAGAACCTTGAGGGACAAGACGACAGCTCTCCCTTTCCCGTGCCTGCGACACCTTTTCTTGCCACGAGAACCCAAGATCTATCAACCGACCAACACACCCACCAACGCACATCAACACATTTCGCAATGGCCGACACACACACCTACAAGTTCAACGTCAGCATGAGCTGCTCCGGCTGCTCCGGCGCCATCGACAGGGTGCTCAAGAAGCTCGATGGTAAGCCGGCCCCCAGCCCCAGCCAGTCCAACCCTCCCTCTCCCAACCACCCCGCGCATGAGAGGCCGAGAAGTAGATGAAGGGAAGAGCACAAGAGCTAACATGTACCACCAACCAAACAGGCGTCGAGTCGTACGAGGTCTCCCTCGAGAACCAGACCGCCACCGTCGTGGCCAAGGACGACCTGCCCTACGAGAAGGTGCTCGCGACCATCTCCAAGACGGGCAAGAAGGTCAACACGGGCGAGGCCGACGGCGTGTCGCAGAGCGTCGAGGTCGCTGCTGCTGCTTAAGGGGTGGACGATGCTGGTGATGCATGGGTTGATAGATGACTGATACCATGGCGTTGGAACAACTTGGGACGCTGATAGGGTCTCGAGAACGCCGGACTCGCGGAGGCTGAGAGACGAGCAAGGAAAAGAGCTTGAAAATATCAATACCTGGTTGCTTCCTACCTGGACACTTCCTACCTCGGGGGCATTTCTCTGCGAGTGTGTTGACGTGTGGATGTTGACGCGCCCGTGTCAACGGATGTGCGCCGGTCTGCGACTGTTTTCTGCTGGCTCTACGCGGCCAAGACCTTACGACCACGACGCGACTGGATACCATACTTGGGAGCGACCAAGCTGTCCATGGCCCTCGTGCGAAGGGGACTACTAACACGTGAAAGGTAAAGCTGCCACCGAAGCGCATCGTCGCGCCTCATCCTCGACGGTCTAGGCATCACGTGCTCAAGAGCAACCGACAGACTCGGACAGCCTCGGCCGAGGCAAGGAGATACGCAGGACGAGGTGGTGTATCCGCAGGTCGTGTGCCGCATCAACGCAGCTGTCGAGCCAAGCCTCGGTTCATCCCATATGCGGCAAGCTGTCTGCAGACATGCAGCAAGCTGGCAGCGTACCTGCAGCCTACGATACTTCTAGCCCGGTGGCGAATTCGTTCCACGAATCTGCACCATCGCTCGGCCGGGATGACTTCCTCCCCATCATGCGTCTCCGCCTACATGAAAGCCGATGGTGTTTCCCATCCTAAAACACGCATTGTCAAGCACGCGGACGATGGGACTCTGTGTTGTCCGATGATCTAATAGTGACAAGAAGGTAGGTGCTCAAGGTCGGCATCAGAATAACATCCGGGTATGGGTGGCGAGGCACGTAGACGTAAAACCAAACTCGACGCGCCAGCACCTCGGGTTAGCTAGCTCCTAGGGCTGGCGATGGTGATGTTGATCCCGAGAACAGCCCGAGAGAGTGTGACGGGTGATCGACACACGCGAAGCGACTCACACACACACACAGGCAGAGGGAGAGCGACGCGAGCAAATAGAAAAGTAGGCGCACGGAGCCAGCGTTTAGGAGGCACGCGATTAAAAACCGGACCCGGCATCACCGCCCCCCATTCGTCGGCGCCAACCCCGGCCCCGAGGTCCCGGGGCAGGCGCGGAAGCGAATCCTCACCCCCCGAAAGGATGCTTCCCCCCCTCTCCCCCCGAAAAGGGGAGAACAAGAGAGCTTCTTCCAACTCTAGAGTTACGCGACCTCTCCCTTTTCGCCTGGTTCGCGTCCGCCGGGGATTACCAGGGAAGTGGATTGCCTCGTCGAGGGACGGGAAGGGGGGGAGCACATCCCCCGCGCGGGTGGTTTGGCGTTGTCTTGCGGCTCTTCCGTCCAAGTCGCGGGCGGGCGGGCGGACTCTCGAGTAGCACAAGCGAGGGCGGGCGGGCGCAGAACTGAGGCGATGGGCGACTGGGTTGGGTTATACGATGGATTGTCAAGATGAACCACGGCCGCCCAAGAGTGGACGTTGAGTAAGTTTGGGTGGAGCATGATCACGGCGCACCGACCATCCTTTTGCCTGGGCACCTCACCTACGCATACTGTTACCTACCTGCCCAAATCTTACCCACTGATCAGCTTTTCTCTATCTCCGTATTGCGTGTGCGCCTGGGCTTGGTCGGACCTGGCTTGCGTGCCTGGGCTGGGCTGGCGTGACAGCAGGTCTGTCGCAATATCTCGGGACCGATGATCTCAATCCCTCCGCAAGATCATCCCGGGTGCTCCGTGCAGCGTCTTCTTTCGTCTGTTCGGTGTTTCGCCCGCCCTGCCCGATTGTTTGGGAGGGGCCCACTGACAAGAACCACGGATTCGCATCAGCCCTGTGTCCGACTTTCTGCGCGCGTTTGTCTCGTGATCTGCGCCAAACTTGTTCTCCTACTCATCCTCCTCCTCCTCCTCCTTCCATCTCCGGGACTTTCTTGGTGGATGGGTTGACTGGCTGGGAGGCCTGTAGGCGGGTCTCCCCGGGCCCGGTGTGATTATGTCCCCACGCAGCTCGCACGTACTGTGTAAGTGCGTGTGCCCAGGTGGGAAAGTCCGGGTGGGGACAGGATGCGCGCAAGGAGGATTATTCGAGCTCCCTGCCTGTCGTCTTCGCCTGAGCCGAACGGCTGGGTCCGGTGAACACCATTCACGGCCGGGCCTGCTGGGGGAGTGGAGAGGGGGGAGGATGGGAGGAGGTTCTGGTCCCCTGGTTGTTGGGTGTTGGGTGCCATCGCTCATTTGGTGAACCCTCATTTGGTGAACGAACCCATGGCACCAGCGTCACAACAAACACATCCACATCCACATCCACACCCTTCCCATGTGCCATCCCTCCAGCCCTCCTGCCCCCCCAGTCGGAAATCTAAGCGCTGGCTGGACTGATGGCCCATGGGTTTCTGCTTTGGGCTGGCTGGTGGCATGGGTTCGGGAGGGATTGAGGGTGATGCCGCTTGTCGCAATTGTGGACCTGGTGCCACACGTGATCCGGACGTCCTATACGGGCGCTACGGAATTAGGGAAGGGGCCCGGGTGGCCATGGCAAGATTTGGTAATATACGGTTATCTTGGTAAGGACAGGGGGGTGGCGAGTGAGATGAGATGAGATGCGTGATGGGTCGGGTCTGTGTGTGTGTGTGGTGTGTGCGTGTGAGAGATGAATGAGGGAAATGGCGATTGGTCCGTGTCTCGTTTCCTGTAACGGGCCTATCGATTGAAATGCTGTAACTGATGGATGGGGGCGAAAACAACGACGAGGTGACTAAGAGAGAGACACTTAGGTGCCGTGAAGAGGTGCCGTAACTCGTCCGCTGGTCCGTCGACGGGTCGGGGGCATATGAGTGGCGTGCCTAGTGTTATATGTTTCATAATTTTTTTTAGGCTATGGGATAGCATAGAGGGAATTTACATGTCGTCGCTGTTTCTTTTCCCCGAAATGCATGTGCGGGATCGTGGTGGCGATGTCCAGTGAACACTACACTAGGTAGGCTGGCCTACGACGTGCATGCAGGCTAGACTATCCAAGAAGGCTGTCTGTCTGGGTGGTGCCGGCGTCAGAGTGGAATTATTAGGGGTCCAGTCCACTGGGGCGGAAGAGTCCCGCCCCTCTCCGTGCCTATGTCGTGTCGTGTCGTGTCGTGTCCTGTGCTGATGTGAGTGATGCAACAGTAATTTAGCGTCCGTCTTTTTCTCGGGGGCGACACATGGCCCGCACCTTTGGAGATTGAGTGTGTGTTGCATCGCTTAGGCTAGCCTGGATTTCCCGTCGGATGGTTGTCTACTGTAAACTCGGTACGCTGCAGCTTGGGACGGACGGGGGGCCAGTGGCGGAAGCTACGTGAGGGTACCAGAAAGCTACGTGAGGTAACAGCCCCAGGCAGGCTGGCTGGCTGGGCAGGTCGACGAGTCGGCCACGGGAAGCCTGGCGGCCGATACGCTCAAGGTTCGGCCGAGGGCAAATCCCTACTGCGGCCCAGATGTTGCGAAACGGGCGAGTATTCCCATCCGGGAAGGCCATGGACGGAAGAGCGACAGCCGAGCCGAGAGGCCGGTACAACCGTGGCACGCACCTGGTTTAAGCATATCTGGGGGAATCTGGCGCTTCTGTGTGATGGCGATGCCATCTAGATTCTAGATGTGCCTGCTACGCTGCATCTCTTGTTACCTGCGGTGGCGTCCTGGTGGCGGCGGGCAGGATACCGGTACCACACTGGCTGACTGGCTGGCTGGCCCGTGGCCGTGTGTTTGATTTGATTCGAGCACAGGGCAGAAGAAGCTCGCGCGAGAAGCCGGCCCAGCCCAGCAGAAGCAAGATCAGAAAAGCAAAACATGACATGACACCCGAGCCGAAGCCCCATCTAACGCGTGGGGCCTCTGGCTGCCCACGGCCGGAGGAGCCAGCCCTTCGAGAAATGCCGCGCCCGGAGGCCTATGCCCTACGACGGCAAATCCTGATTTGGGTCCAGCATTCGATGCTGATCACGGACGGGCGGATCACCCCGCTTCGACCTGCCCTGGGCTGCTGGGGAGGGAGACTGCTGTCGTCCAGTCGTTTCTCAGCCTGTCAGTTTGCCAGTCATGACTTGGTCATTTTTCTTGTGCACCCGCACCCCATCCATTCCCCCCCATCTCGGCCGTGCGAGCGACGCTGATCATTCGGGCCGGAAGGAGGAGGGCGGGTTCAGAAATGCAGGACGGCTCTTTTTTCAGGGGCACGCTGCGACGTTTGACCATTTTAGGCGGCCGCCTGCACGAGGCGGGACAGGACGGGACAGGACCAGTCCCTGCATGCAGTGGGCTGGGCAGGCGGACTGCAAAAGAAACCGCCCTTAGGTTTGTACCATAATCACGACCACGCAATCCTTCCAGCTATTTCACCACCACAACCATCGAAACTAACAGATATTTTGATATCATTCAAATCAGACGCTTATTCTGAGCACTATGGTGTAGTTAAAATCAAGCACATGCGATTTGGTTGTGGAATAATTGGAATACCAACACCAAGAGTTTTGGTGGTACTTGGAGTTACCGGCGGTTTTTTTTGCAGTCCGCCTGGCTGGGCTGGGCTTGGGGGAGGAGGGGGTGGCCGGCTCCGTGGCCGCAGAGCCAGAACGACGCACGACCTCCCGAGCCCCCAAGCTTGAGCTCCGTTGGGCCTTGTTCCTGGGCAGCGTGGTATTCCTGGGGTTCTGGGCCGGCAGGGTCCAAGTGGTTCTAGCCTTGTGCGCACCGCTGTGGCGCACGTTTGGAAGCAATAGAAGGATACGCCAGCTTGGCCTGTCAGCCTGTGTGGTTTGCTGGTAGGTGGGAGTGAGGAAAAGAGATTTTCCCACATGGCCCATCGCTTACATGAGCAGCAGGATCGAGGCGTCGCCAGGGAGGGGATGGAATCGGATGTAACGTCAGTCAGCGTGTTTGGGGTGGAGGATCGCGTGCATTATGCTTATTGGCCCTGCTACTCTGCCATGAACGACTCGATACAACGTGGGGCCGCAGCGTGAGTATCCAGATGTCCTACAGCTGGGACCCAGTGATGTTATCGTGCTGAGCTGAGGGACGACGTGCATGCGTGGTAAGCGATGAGTAAAAGATCTAATTCGTTGAGCACGTCAGAATACATCCCCAATCCCCATCAGCCGGAAGATGAGTGAGTGGGCAACTTATTCGCAGGTGGACACGCATTCGGCGGCAAGCACGGGTGTGGGTGGGCATTCCCGGAGTGGCCTGGCGTGTTGGGCTGGGTTCGCGCAGGGAAAGGGCGGGAATTGCCAGAATTGCTTGATTCAACCAGGCGATGCGAGATGGGGCGAACGGTGGGAACGTGCTTGATGGCTACGGAGTACTGTAAGTGTAAGTGCGATTCGGACGGCGTGGGCGTGGGCGTGGGCGGCGGGCGTGTGAGTGTCCAGTTCCTGTGGGGATGGAGATGGCCGGAGATGGGCAGCTGCAGGCGATGCAGCCGAAAGCGACAGCAAAGAGATTACCTCATGCCCTGTGGTTCAGCCCTTCTGGTCCAGCCTGTGCTGCCTGTCAGCCCGTCGAAGCTCTTCCAGGTTCATGATGCTGTGCGCCCTCAATGCAACTAAGGACAGCCCGATTTGATAATTACAGCGTGGTTTCATCATGGTGGAGATAGCTCGGGGTGTTCCAAGGCTGCTGGGAGCCTGGGAACGCTTCGACCAGTGGCTGCAACGCTGCGAGCGAGGGCATGGGATGCCACTAGGAGGGCAGGGAGGGGGGGGGCCAAGGGCGAGAGGGAAATATTCCCGCAGGTTCAGACTAGCCATGTGGTTGGCAGGCATTGGAAGCCACCTGGTAATAATTATCAGATTATCGGCCAGAACACAGGAGATTTCCGGGCTCGAGGGCGGCGTGCCAAGGCGAGTCAGAAGCAGTTAAAAGTCCAGGGCCCCAGATAAATCATAATCCCGGCCCGTCCAGCGTTACACCCAGACTGAGCATTTATGGGGCCAACGGACGGACACTTGAACTGTGGGCTCGAGCTGGACTACTGAAAGAGGAAGGGACAAGACGACGTGCCATTGGGAGTATACGTGAGGACGAGGGAGTATAGCAGAGAGAAGAAGAAGAGAAAAAAAAAGGAAACAAGAAAGAGAGGCTGAGCGAGAGAGCAACAACGGAGAGAAACAGTGACACCACAACTGGCAAGCTCGGTAGAAAAGTCACCAGACAAGCAGGCAGGCAGGCAGGTCAACAGACAGACAGACACACTGACTGACTGACCGACTGACTTGACTGCCTTCTTCGGAACAAGCCTGGGCTGGACTGCAGATGTGGAGCCCGACGTTTTGGAAACAGCTGCTCGAGACGTACCTTCCTCTCGCCCTCTCACACACACGCCCACGCGCTCTCTCCCGGCTACAAGACCCAAACGGAGCAAAGCCACCAGCTCGGACGGGAACAGGGACTCGCAAGTGGCCTGAGTGGGCATCCAATCCACCCTCCTCACACCAACCAGCACGGCCCACACCAATCCAGTGACAGTCGGATGCTGGGACCTGCAGAAGCTTGATGGCCACTCGCCCAGCAATCGCAGAAGGGATCAGCACTCAAAATCACTCTCCATTCCACCGGGCAGGGCTCGACATTATACACACAGACGGGGACAGCAGCACGTAGATACAGCACAGCACAGCACAGGCCCAGCCAACCCAGCACAGCTCGACCAGGACTCGACCCGATTCGACTCGACTCGACTCGACTCGGCACACGACACGAACCGGGGAACGGGTTGCCAGGACCGGCCGACCCAGCCCAGGGAGATTTTTTTACACAGTACTTCTCTCTGCTGGCTCGAGGTTCTGACTCTGGGGCCCTGAGGCCTCAATTCTCAGTCGTCGCCTCGCATAGGCCCACAGTCCAGTCCCTCGATTCCCCAGTCCTGTCCTGTCCCGTTCCAGTCAGCCAGTCCCAGTCCGGAGGGCGGGCGAAAGTCTCATCGTCTCATCTTGTCGACTCGACACTCGCACCTCCATCTCATCTCCCTTGTGCAGGTCCAATCTCCAACCACAGCTGGCCCTCGAGAGCCTCGCGGGCGTCAAATCATCACAACCTCCACAGCACAATTTCTGATTCGAGCATGATCAGCGCGCGCACAACACCCACGCGGCGCACAAGAGATTACGTGCTGATTTAAACGTCCCCGCCGGGGCTAGGCGCTCAACGGCCACCACGGGCCTGCACAGCTGCACGCCTGCACAGCTTGCTTGGTCCTCGACGGCTTTCTCCGTCGCCTACCACAGAATACCGCACCACTACCCTTTTTTTAGCCCTCCCTTGCTTGCCTCTCGGAGCCGAACTGGGGCAGACAGGGCAGACACGCATACTGTCACACACGCAAACGCACCCCAGCGCCAGATCCAGAGCCCAGAGCCAGCGCCAGCGCCAAGACAAGCCCCAGACGGCAGCACCAGACCCAGAGGCGGGAGAGCATCAGATACCCATCATATTATTATCCCACGCGCATCTCTTGTCTGTGTACACACACACACATCACCTGTCAGAGATATCTTCACCCTCGCCCTCCATTCCCCTCCCTAATTCCCTCACCCTCATACGCCCGCACCGACACACACACACACAAACCACATATACCTCCTTCCAAGTACAACTGCGACCACGACCACGACCACATATACTCGTACTCTCTCGTACACGACACCACCACCCTTGCCCCGTCAGGCAATTATCATTATCATCTCTCACCACCCAGCTGCCAAGTTGTCGTGTCTTGCGTTACCCTGCCTTGTCGTCGCATGGTGTAAGACTTGACTTGAAAGTCCGAACACGACACTGCATCCGTCATCGAGGCGGTTGAAGCATAACATTCCTGCGTCTTGTTGTGCCTCGGCCTGCACTGTCGCCGTACCGCATTACACTTGCACTGCATAGCCCTTTGCACTGCATTGACTGCACACCTTCGGGATTGTACTTCTTGGCGCCCACCTCTCCCGAACCCCAGTCTCTTCACCACCTCGGTGAACTGGCTTTCACATATCCGCCGCCGTCTGCTCGTAATCTTGGATCACTCTCAAACGACCAACAGTTGGAACCTCGGCCGACCGAAACTTGGCGCCCAATTGAGACTGCGCTGAGTCTGGACACAGGCTGCCTGTCACACACAAGCGCGGCTCGGGCTCGAACCAGTGTCCCGCGCCCGTCAGTTGGCATCGGCGCCCGACGCGCATGATCCCGGACCCAGTCCTGCGCCCCGATTCCTGTCTTTCTTCCCGCACAAGCCCCGCGGCTTGATGCTCCCTCGCCACACACGAGCATGGCAACACCGATACCTGGAGTCCAGGTCCAGGTCCAGGACAATGGATCCGGCTCCGCCTCTACCACGACTCCCACCTCGATGACGGCAGCCAGCGCCCCGGGCTTCCCGGTTCAGATAACAGAACGGCCAGCTCCCGTCGCCAACATGGCATCCAACATGACCACCATGGTCTTCGACGGCCCAGGGTCGACAGGCAAGGCAGTCAAACGACCGCGCCCTGTCAAGAGCTGCAACTCATGCCGCCAGCGCAAGCTGCGCTGCGATCGGACATGCCCCTGCTCGCAGTGCCAAAAGTCCAATCGCGTGTGCAAATACGCAAACGAGCATGACATTGGGTCCGAGGGCTCCGACGTCGAGGCCTCTCCCAGGCCCGCCAAGCGCCAGTACCGGCCCGCCCCACCATACCCACTGGACGCACCATCACCACAGCTGCAGGCAGGCCCGGGGCCAATTGGGCTGGGATTGGGGGCTGGAGCGGCAGCGGGTCTGGGGGGAGTCGGCGAGCAGCAGCCTCGTGGCCTGCCAGGATCGGTACTCGAACAATTCGGCACCCGTCTGGAGCGCCTGGAAAAGTTCGTTTTCAGTTCGAGCCCCGCCTCCACCGCCGGAGGAGCCGCACATGCACCGGAATGGGGCTCGTCGCGGAACCCCTACACGGCTTATGCCGCAGTGATGGGGTCGCCGACCACGATCCGGAGCCTGAGTGTCAAGGGCAACCTGCGGACCCGATTTTTCGGCCAGAACAGCACGAGGGTGCTGCTGAACCTATTCGACGAGGCCAGAGAGTTCATCTTCAGCAAGTCGAGGGGTGGCGACATCAGGATGCTGTTCGAGCAGCTACACAAGGTACACGGCGCCCTGCAGGAGGAGAACAAGCGGGCGCTGGCGCCCATCTCAGTCTTTACGGACTCGATGCTGCCGGTGCAGAAGAGGATGGCTGACATCCTTCCGGGGCGGGCGACCTGCGACAGGCTGCTGGATGCGTACATCTCCATGTCGGAGGGCATCTATCGCATCGTCCATGTGCCGTCCTTCAAGGCGGAGTACGAGGCGTTCTGGGCCCAGGCGGGCGTGTCGGACGGCTTCCTCCCCCGCCTGATGTGTATGTTGTCGCTCGGCGCGCGATTCGAGACGGAAACACGGGGCCTCAGCCACGATCGTGCCGACGGTATCAACGCGCCGACAGCGTGCGCTCTCACCAGAGCGTGGCTCGATGGGCTCCGGGGCAAGCAGCTGGTGGACATGGACACGCTACAATGCGAGGTGCTGCACCTGCACGCGTCGCGCATGATGCTGTCACGCAACCAGGAGTCGTGGGCCCAGCTGGGCTTCATCGTGCGAATGGCCATGACTATGGGCCTGCATCGCGATCCGGACGAGTTCCCGCAGATAAGGCCCTTCTATGCCGAGCTGCGCCGGCGTCTGTGGTACACCATCGTCGACATGGACGTGCACCTCGCGTTGGCCTGCAATCTGCCCGGGGCCGTCCGCGAGGGCGAGTACACGTGCAGACCCCCGAGCAACCTCGATGACACCGACATCTTCCCGGAGATGAAGACCCTCCCGCCGTCTAGGCCGATTGACGAGTACACCAACACGCAACTGCAGGCGTACGCCTCCCGAACGCTGGCCCACCGTATCCGCGTGTCGACCATCATCAACCGCCTTGATACCATCCGCGACTTCCACGAGGTGCTCGACTGCGGCACCAAGCTGGAGCAGCTGCTGGATGATGTGAACCACCTGTTCCCACGGCGAAACCAGACGCTGGACCCGAGAGCCAAATTCAATGACTGGCGCATGCGAGCCCTGCTGGACATGCACGTGCGCCGGCCGCTGCTTGCGCTGTACCGGCCTTTCGCCCTCAGCACTGTCGAATGCCCTGCCCACATCACCACCAGCTACCTCAAGTCCTCCATGACCATGCTGACCTACATGGACGAACTGGACCCGCGCACCCCGGGGTTCGGCGACGTCAGCCACATGTATCACGTCGTTCTCAAGCACGACATCATGCAGGCCGCCTTCAGCGTCTGCTACTTTATCAAGCTGGCCACCGAAGAGCAGCAGCAGCAGCAGCTGGCGCGCCAGCACCAACAACAGTTCGCCAACCAACATCACCCACAACAACCCCACAACCCCCACAGCGCGACCACCTCACCCACAGCCACGATTAACGGCCAGCTCCCGAGCCCAGACGCACACGGGCACGCGCGCGATGTCGGGGGAATTAGTGGTGGCGGCATCACCTTCAACAACGCGCTGGACAACCGTATGGTGTGGTCGACGCAGGGGATGACGCGCGCCGTGCAGGGAACGCTAGACAGCTTCGCGGCCATGGTCAAGGACGACCCGGCGTGCGACCTACTCAAGGACACGGTCGTGCTCGCGGTGGTGCTAGGTTCCGTGGCTGGCGGGACGGCGGACGAGCGGGCGCGGCGCATCGCGAGGGGCGTCGCTCGCATCGTGGACGCCGGGTCCGCTGCGCTTAATGCCAGTCCCGAGGCCATCGCTAGCCTGCCTGGGCCACCCGGGAGCGGCGGGTCCAACAGTGCCGGAGGCGGCGGCAACGGAATGCATGATGGAGGCGCGTATGGACCTGGTGGTGGTGGTGGGGGGATGGGGTATAGCCCTACCACTGTGAGTGTTGCTTCTATGCTGAGTTCTTTCTGCGGTATGGCTGCTGCATAGTGAAGGCTGGCTTTGCTGACCTTGCTGGTTACTCGGCAGTTCTTCGACGACTTATCGTACTGGGACATGGACCAGTGGGACCTCGCCACTGTCCCCGTCGGCCTGAACTAGACAACCGCTCGAACTCGGCCTCCATATCTCAAAGAAAAAAAGAACACGATGCGTTGGTGCTGGCGGTGTTGCAGTGAACTTAATGATGGGATGCGACCGAAGGAACGTCAGCCTGTATCGGGGCTGCAAGGCTGGTGTTACATCACAGCAACGCGACGCAAACCAAAACACGAGGGGGAAGAGATGCAATACCGCGGTGAACGGGCCGGAATCACGAGCGATGCTACATCGCACATTTACGAATCGACTTGCAAAGGCGGGGCCATACGACTTCTATCCCAAGAATATCAGGCCTGTTGTCGCGATTTTGACCAACAAGGTCTGGTTGACCGTGGCTGAATACCATGTTCCTGAGACTCAAAATCTGGAATGGAGGGGCTTCTTGTCATTTGCATCGAACGGCAAAATCAAGAAATAAGGGCGGAGCCCTGTCCGACAGCTGCTTGACGCACACCGGGACAGTAATGTCGCTGTCGCATGGCGTGCAGTGTGCCGGACCAGAAATGGAGAGTGAAAAAAGCTCGGCAGTTGCCTTCTGGACCATTTTCGGTCATTTTTACTTTTGTTTTGGGTTGCCTTTTCACTTCTCGGATTATTCTTCACTTGATACCCCTATTTTAACGCTTTCTTCTCTTCTTCCCTTCTCTACGTCCATCTTCTTGACTACCATTCTCTTTTCCTTCCCACAAAAAAAGATTCATACCCACCCCAAGGTGGTGGCCGGTCGGGTCTGGTTGGGCTGGGCATACTTAGGGGCATGCATGTTATTGTTGTGGTTTTTGTTGCGAGAAAGAAGAGTTTAGATATCCATGTTGTTTTGTTTTTTGATGCCTGTTTATAGACCTCTGTCTGTCCTTATCATTACTCTATATACCCATTTCTTGAACCATGTTTCCAATGTACCACCTAGAACAGAGAAAAAGATGTTGCTTTCCCAATAATAATTCGCCTGCGTTGAGTTGTGCCAATACCTACCACCTAGCCCATGTTTATATTCACGTATTGTCAGAAGTCAGAGGGGAAGAGATAGTTGCATGAAAATGAAGAGCCAAAAACCACAAATCAACCAACAATAATAGGCGCCTTCCCATCCCACTCCCCGCGCTCAGCAGCATCAACCAGGAACCGCGCCACAGCGCCCCGCGAGATAGTCTCCATCATCCCGACGGTCCCGCTCCCGCCAAACACCCTCGCCGCAGCAGCAGCACCGTTCACGCCGTCGTCCTCGACCAGCCGCGTCGGGCGCACGAGCACGTACGGCACGGCGCCCCCGACCTCGCCCCGCTCTATCCGCTGCCGCACCAGCTCCTCCTCCACCGCGTCGTGGTCCTCGTACGTGTACACCATGTTGCTTTTGCGGAAGAGAAGGCGGAGCAGGCAGTTTGTCTGCGGGGCTGAGGAACCTGCGCCTAGGGCGCTTAGGGCGACGATTTTTGGGGTTTTGTTGTTGGGGCTGTTATTTGCCCGGCAGTCCTCGATGGCTTTCAGGACTGCGACCATGCTGTCTGCCATCATGCGCCGCGGCGAGTCTGTTGCGTCTACTGCGGCGAAGGGGCTGTCTGAGGCGCGGCGGGGGTTTAGGGTTGTTATCACTGCGTCTAACCTGCCGTGGGTTACGGCTAGGGCGGTGGCTATGTCTGCGGTGTTTAGGGGGGACCCGGACACTATGGTCAGGTTGGACCGGTTGGGGTGGTTTGCGATGTCCTGGTCCTTCTCTAGGGTTTCTGGGGAGCGTGCTAGGGCTGTTATGGTGTGGTTGCGTGATAGGGCTTCTTTTAGGACTTGGATGCCTGTGCGGCCTGTTGCGCCTAGGAGGAGAATTTGCATTTTGTTTGTTTGGGGATTATGTGTCGGGGGGGGGGGGTTGTTTAGTGTGGATGAGGAGGTGGTGGTGGTGGTGACAGTTGTGTGGTGGTGTGAGTAGAGCAGACAGAAGGTTGGTTGGTGTCACTTGAGAAGGGGGTTCTGGTGTCTTGAATAGTGTTATGAATATCTTGAAGTTTGTTTGAATGGAGTGGTGATCAAGAGCATTCCGATCCCAATCTGTCTCCCATGGCCTATATGTACTCGTTGCAAGTCCGCGATAACACCCGGGTCCGAACACTCAGCCGTGCCATCTCGGCCGAGACTTATAAATCCAGCCCTCGCCTGGTTGGCCGCGCCGCCCAGTAACGCATCACAGCAGGATCCACTAATACCCCAAAGGATCTAGATTCACATTTAGCTGGGCGCCTCGTTCTGGCCAGGCCGTTAGGAATGTCAGCATGCCCAGGCATCCATTTAAGCAATCGTCTGCTTGATGCATGCGGTGCCCAGCCCGATTTGCAGTCCGGGGCTTGGATCCCCGAGTGATTTGTGATACGTTGCGTGCTGAAGCGATTGCTGCGCTCCACACCGGAGCCGATTCTTTCGGCCGAGTCCACAATCCAAGACCTGGCCCTCGTCTTACAATACCACCATGAATTTGTAATGTGGGTGAATGAAGAGTAGGCAAACCCATCATCGAAAATTTGATTTATGTATCGTTTCTAAGCACTTGGTTATGATCTGTCTTGTGGTTGCATACCGGCTGGACCGAAAGGAGAATGGCCGCTGGCTATCAGCCTGATAGCACGCGACACTTTTGGTGGTAGGCCCATGAGGGACTGTATACAGCATAAGCACGTTCGTGATGGAGTGGTCGCAGATGACTCTAGGTTCCTTCTTTTGCTTCAAATTTTCAATTTCTCATCGGCTGAATCACTCGCGCGTATGCTTTTGTGGTTGGTGCACTCGTCGTAGTTGTGCGTAAAGGAAGGGTATTGCCGAACGCCTACGCTTTTGACTATGGGATATGTTCGGTGATCGTGTGACCTCCATTCTCTACGTCTATCGTGAAATGGCTATTCACATATTTCCAATATTTAGCTTCCCGATATTGCATACGGTGAGTAGGGTACCCGAGGGTTGAAGGTGCCGCAGTCTTATTTTATGATTCGAAAGTACGGGCAAGTGGGCGGCAACGGAAGGAGAAGTATCCATTTTCGTGTGTGATGCCATGACTCTTTCAAACTTTGCGCGGCGGTCCTTCCCTGCTGAATAGAACGTGCTGGACCATGGAGCACAAGGCATCTGCGATATCTTTACGAGAGGTTCGCAGGCAAAATGCGAAATCATGTTCCGAGAGAACCGAGAATTGAAGGCTAAGCATATATAGCCAGCCATCAAACGCTGAATAGTTCTAGTATCCATCTTCTATATCAACAGTATACGTGAAATTGCTGTTTGAATATCAAATTTTGCCTACGAAGGCTGACGCTTTAAACACTCGCCCCACAACAGCATGTATGAATCTGGAACGATTCAACCAGTCACAATCTTACGTTGTCCTCTTGGAGAACATGCCTTTCGCACCTACCTAGGTAGTGTGCCAGTGGCACATTGAGGCCATGGCGTGGTAGTCATCTGATGTATCCGAAGCTGCTGAGGCATGAATCAGCGGCAGAAGGATATTACTGAAGGTTCGTGAGGTAAGGATCAGTCGTTGAGAATACCTCTGCCAAGTTCTAATCACCGTTATTTCGAACAGGGTATATGAGTAAATACATAGCGAATAGGGGCGGCAGGCAGGATTAAGTTCCCATATGCCCACATAAATTGATGTAATCTTAGAGCCCATTAAGATCATAGTGACGGTCAGGCTGTTAAGGCATGTGTAGTGGACGTGCCGCAAGTATGACATTAAATAAATCGCATAGACTTTATGAGGGAACGAAAATATTTCACTCTAGCTGTGAGCCAGCCTCGGATTCTCCTCAATACAGATCGAACATTCACAATGAGGGACTCTGGTACTCCTTTGCAGAAGCAAAGCGAGGATTCAGAGGATGCCGAGTACTTACTGAAGCATGTAGACAACAACGATGACAATGATCTCCACTGGTCTCCCCAGCGCTGCAGCCATAGGCAAACCGCAAGCAGCATCCTCCGAAACCCTCTGATCATCGCCAATCTTCTCCTTTTCCTCCTCTCCACTCGCGGGTTCTGGCTTTGGTGGCAATATGGCCAGCATGTCAACACCGTGTTGATGGGGTCTTCTCTCTATTGTAAGCAACATCTGACGACATGAGGCTGCCTTTGCATCGGTGTCTAACGTATCTTAGCTCCCCTCCTCAACAAGATCGGAGATGTCCCCCTCGTCTCTCGGCGGTCCCACGTCGAATATGGCGACGGCGCCGGGGACGGAAGCGAGGGTATCTGGCGCGACCTGCCCAACGACGCACTCGACGAAGCATGGGAGAAGCTTATCGACGAGCATATCCTCCCAGTGACAAAGGAGGACATCTTGGCGATGCAAAAGGACCCGGAGGTGGTCGCAAAGTTGCCCGAGGAGTTCTGGGTCGACGGGGAGGAGAGATACGTGGCCAAAGCGTCCGCGTTCCACAACCTCCACTGCCTCGATTATCTTCGCAGGACCTTGTATAAGGAACATTACTGGCCGAACGGCACGGACAGTGTGCCTTTTCATGACACGCATGTTTCCCATTGCGTCATGGTGTTGATGGAGCACCTCACGTGCGCGCCAGATCCTGGAGTCTTCCGTGAGTATTTCCCGAGTCACATTCGCCCTTGCCACCGTGCGCGCCGTACACCCCAATAAATAGCCGCTGCTTTTCATGTTTCTAAACATGTGCGCCCCCACAGTTTTCCGTTGGCTGGACGAATTTCAAATCCCGATATCCGATGTCAACATTTGGCGCAAGTGCTGGGACTTTCAAGCTGTTTTGGACGGATACCAAGACATCTCGCTCCGCGGCCTCAGCGAGTTCGACTTGCAGAAGCCGCCCGGGGCCAAATCTCGGCCCGCTCCAGAATACATGCTCAAGGTAGGAAAGGAGTTCCACAAGAATAACCCCGAGTGGCCTCCTGAGGGTTGGGTGGACGATGGACACCGCGACATATACGATCTTGACAGTGAGTGAGCCACTGCACACTTGTGGGTTAAGGGTACTTGACATCATCCTCTCGATTACTGAGTTCTGGACGCCGATCTCAAGATTCGGAGCCTCTGCATTAAAGGCGCAATGATGACTAAAGGCTATCGAGGATCAAGAACCTCACGGGAGCCCACCTTGATATACACTGGATGGGATCGGCCTCTCGTGCCGGGGAAATTGGACAATGGCGCGCTGCTCCTGTTGGATGATTTCACTGTATTTTCAGCCGGAATAAGCATGCCAATCGAAATTGTATACAACCTACTTGTTGCGAGCAAAAATATCAGCAACTGGTATTGCATTGCATTTCAGCACCTGAGCAGCCAGCCAGCTTATGCCGTTGAATGTGGTAGAAGTCTGCCAAACCAATCATGTTTAAGCAAGCAGTCTATGTGTCTGATTTTGCGGCATTTTCAATCATGGATGCAGTTTACGTCTTCTAAATCTTGTTTGCATGACATTAAGGCCTCATTACAAGGCCGGTAATTCTTCATAAGATAAATAGGCATTCTGCCTCAAAGCTTTCACCTATAATCCTTGCCCAGAGCACTATTCTGATCAAGATTCGATGTCCTCCGAAACTATACCCATGGCCTTCTCGGAGCCCGTAAAGGTAACTTGCCACTTCTTATCTGGGTCTCTTGGCCGAAACTCAATGTCAATATCCTTGTCGGGAAAAGGAAACCCCACCTGAACTGGCGAGCTCCTGCAGGTGGGCTCAACCCATTTGCCCCCGTTGCCCGTGGGCACGATGTCGAACTGAAGAACTAACAGTGCCGCGAGAGCCATGATCTCAGTACTTGCAAAGTGCCTTCCGGGGCATAGCTCGTGGCCGCCGCCAAAGGCGCGGAAGGCCAATCGATTAGACCTCTTCTGGCCTGGCTTTTGCACAAACCGCATGTGGTCGAATTGATTGGCGTCATCACCCCATGCTGAAGTGTCCATGTGCTGCACGTTCGCCGGAATCATAAGCATGCTTCCCTTTTTGAGGAGAATGCGATCGTCGAGGAGGACCTCTTCAAGCACTACCCGTGCTGAAGTGTTGACCGCACGGAAGCGTAAGACCTCCTGGAAGGTGCTCAGAAGGATAGGACAGGACGTCCGTATGGTAGCCAGGTCGATGCAATTGACGCCGTCCTCCTCTCGGATCTTCACCATACCTGACACCTCGGTCCGGATATCGGCCAGGACCTTGTCATCAGAAAAGATGTGGAAGAGCACCCATAGTGCACATGGCGTCGAGTTGCCAAGCACGGCGAATGTGTTCCCAAGTTCCCCGCGCGCAAAGTCGTCCAGGCTCATCCCCCATTGCTCGACGTGATGCTCGTAGCGCCTTCGCACAAGTCCTGACGCCGTCTTGTACCCACCTTTCCGCACGTATTCGATCATAGCAGTAGCTGCCAGCTCACGCGCCTTGTAGAGCTTGGGAAAGAAAATATAAGCCAGTGGGACGAGGGAGAGAGTAAAGAAGCCCCTTTCAAACGTCCTATCGCGGCCGTCAGCAGATAATAACAAACATCATCGCAGCTGTCACACTTACTTCCACGCTTCGGCGACTGCAACATCACGGTAAGGATTCAGTGGCCCCCAAACGGCCTCTGTTGTGGACTTGATCATGGTATCTCGCGCCCAAGCCCATAAACCGGTCTTGACGGGAGCTCCTCTTTTCCTCAAGTTGTCCATATCTTGGGCAAACACCTCAACTGACTTGCTATTGATCGAATCAAGGTCTTTGCCGGGTCCCATCGCAGGCAATATGTACTTGGGCCAGGTGTGACTGAAGCATTGCTCATTCGTCAAATCCCGCTGCAGCAGTTCGTTCCCTTCTTTGCTAAGACCGACAACATACCCAGCGCCTGCGGTAAGAGCTGCAAAGCTGACCTGGCGCCATTGCTTCTGTAGAGCTGGAATGAGCTCCGTGGAATTCACAATGTACATTCGTGAGAATGGTAATCGAAGTGTGTAGATTGGGAGTCCGTATGTGCCCCTGTCCAGAGTCGGATCAGCTCTGAGAACAGCCTTAGAACCAACTCAGTCCACGGTGACCCACCTTAGTCGAAGGTGAAAAGTTGTTTTCTCCCTCAACATGCCAACCATTGGCCCAAAGAAAGGGACACCAGTCAGTATGGCAGGCGGCTCTCTCGCATCCTGGGTCAGGTAGAGGATGAGCCGGAGGAGGACATAGGTGGCTGTGAAGCCTCCGAGGACAACCGCCACAACCGACGGCATTGCTGCAAGAGTGCTTGGATTCTCTAAGGCTCGGTTGCTATGACACTGAATAGGCAGACAACAGCAAAATGAAAACGGCAGACTGAGGCGATGAGCTTTCGACGAGCAGCCCAGTAGCCGCTCGATGCGACGTCAAGCCAACCTGTTGCAACTGTTGCGCGTGTTGGTTCTCCAACGCAACATCCGGGCTCACCGGCAACGTCGTCTCGGGGCTGCGTGCAGTTCGCACAGTACTCGCGGACTCCCAAACCTGGCGCCAGAGGGGTGGAGCCTCACTGGAAGGAACGCACAGCAGTTGCTTTCACTGGAATCGAGAACGACGACGTTGGGGTGCGATTTCTGTTGATAAGAAGCTCGATCGTTCCTGGGGTTAGACATCGCAGTGTGGTTCTCATTCGCCCTCCAGGTCTGACAGTGCTCCAGTGCAAACATTCTTGCTTTTAATGCCGTGTCTGTGCACGAACCTTAATATCATACAAAGCTCTCTGTCGTATCCAAGCGGTCATGGATCCTGCACAGCAGATCCCTGCAAGCCCTTCAGTGATCCCAATCAGCAACAATAATATCTCAGCCACGACTTTCCTTGCGAGTGCTGCTCAATTTGCCTTTCTGCTAGTGCATGTATGCCCCTACGCACGAAAAGACTCGTTCCGTTTGCTTACAGTGAATAGGTACTGACTTGGGTTTTCTTCGCACTCTGCAATATTGCATTTGTTGTGCGGGCCTATATCCGCTATGCCTACTTTCGCCGGTTGCTGGTCGAAGACTACCTCATGCTCATCGCACTGACCATGCACAATGCCGAGGGGGTACTAATTCAGCTGTATGTCCGATACGCCTACGATATAGAAGCCGTTGAGATGGGCGACCTCTCCAAGATGCCGCATCCCGACTTCTTCACCAATGCCAAGAAAGGCTTTGTCGGCGTCGGAACATGTATGAACCTTACCATGGTCGACGTACTAATTATCAAGCTTAACCTCCTGATCTTCTTCCGTCGCCTGGGCGCAAAATTACACAAAATCATCACTATTTTGTGGTGGGCCGTGCTGACGTTCACCGTCGTCAGCGCCGTGGCGCAAATTGGAATGCAGCATTTTGGGTTGTTCTTTGGAAGTATCGGGTATATCTTTGGCCCAGCTTGTACTTCCAAGTCAACCTCAAAGAGAACCTTCTTCAACGCCATATTTTCCTCGGCTGTGGATGCATTGAATTCACGGAGACACACAGCCTGTCAAGCTGGAACTTGTCCAAAATGGCACCCTTCCCTGAAGCCCTTCCCGAGATTCACTTACAGTCGCTGTAGACACTCGGCTTTCTCAAAATTTCTCTTAGTCCATCAACAACCAACTATCATTGAAGCCGTCTCTTGAACTGCCACTAGATACACCAGCTCGCTAATCGTGTCGAGCAATGCTGTAAACCAATAGTAATAGTCCATGTCTCAAATACCAACCGCAGAAGTAATAAGGCTACGGCCAAAAATCTCAGGACGTTACAGCCTACTCCACGCCCATGGCAATCTAGCAGCAGCAGGTTGATGTCTCCTCTCCCATCCCGAAAGTTCCGTCACCTCCCTCACAGGATACGGGTGAGGGTTGCTGACGTCGTCTGGCCGCCGCCCAAACTTCCAACTCCACAGTTCGGTGTACCCCGGCGGCAGCTTGCCCTCCAGCATATCCGCAACGTATTTGCCGATGACAGGGAGAAACTTGAACCCGTGGTTGGATCCGACCGAAGCGACGTAAAGGTTCTTGGCGTTGGGATGTGGGCAAATTCGGAAGTTGATGTCCTTGGACATGCCGTCCCTTAGATATGGAACACATGCGTCAGCCTCTGGTTTGCTGAATCTGATGGTAAAAGGCTTATGCTGTTCGGGGTGTGTGTATTATTTGAAAACTCACCAGCACATGCGGGTAGTAACCCATGGCTTGTTGGCCAAGTCTGGCGCCATATCGTGCAGGAAGGCTCGGAGTTCCTTGTCAATCTCCGTAGGGATGCCATCGTGGGGGCGGTCACCGTGGGACACACCGACCGATACTCCTGGGAATTGGCTGTTCTTGTAGTTGACGAGGAACCGGCAGCTGCATATTTTCACCAGGCGGTTGTGGTCAGGAGGGAAAATGATGCCTGCAAAATTGACAGTACTTGTGTAAGAAGCAAAGTTTCTAAAGAATGGAGAGTGAGAGAATTGGATTTCCACTGACCTTGTTCGAAGTCGTCAATGATGGGAATGTCTTTATACTTCTCAGCCTCCTCTGGCGTAAGCTCGATCACAGCGACTGCTGAACCGGACGCCTCTACCTCGTCCTTGGCTTCTATGAGCGTTGGTATCTGAGCACCGTTGGCAAGAATGACAACATCGGCTGTGTGTGTCGAGCCATCTGCAGTCAAGACACCAGTGCAAGTGCCACTCTTGTCATCATATATGAGGCGGACAGCTGTGCCAGACCTTCCACATACATACTTGACTCCATTCCTTTCAGCCGCTTTGGCCATTCGCAGGAGCGCTTCTCCAGAAGGTGCCTTTTTCATGGTTGTCAATATTAATGAAGTCATTCTTCTTAGCTATCTGTGAAGACGTCCTTACCCATCCTGCATTTCCACTGAAGAGGTTTGTCCATCCTGGAAACTGGCCACTGAAAGCAGGCCACCTGCTTTTAATGTCCTGAGCACTGAGCCAGCTAACATCTTGCTTGTTCTCATCTTTGGCTTGGCTGAATGCCTTCTTGAGCCAGCCGACGGTCATTTCATGGCCTGACATGATCCATCCGGTTTTACGATAGAGACCTGCAAAAAGCGAGGAGGGGGAAGTCCATGCATCGTATGCCTCACGTCCAAGAGCCGAGTAGAGTGGGTTTGGATAGTCGAACCGAATAACCTTGTTGAGGTCAGTGGCTGCGGCGTCGGTGGATGGGGCATCGAACCGGTCGAGAACGGTCATGGACGAGTATCCTCGTTTGTTGAGATGGAAGGCCGTTGACGTTCCGAAGGCCCCGCCGCCGACGATAAGAACAGAAGGTTTCGACATGGCTGTATTGTGAGTGATGAAGGAGGAAGTGTTAATGGTACGATACATATGCGGTACGAGAATAGGTCAGAAGAGATAAATATCTGTTTAATTTAACCCACTCGAACGGCATACCTGACTTGGATTCCCGGCCGACAACGGAACATGATGACTGGGCATGCAGGCGCAGAGGGTAATCGACCAAGTTTATCGTGAGGGGAAAATGTTTGTCGGCATCCTATATCTAGCGGGGTACAGCTGCAAATGGGTTGAAATGTTACATGTTATCTCCTCGAGAATCTGGAGAAGGCATGATGCCGATCATATTGCCGGAGTTTGGCTTGTATCTTACACACTCTGACGTTGGAGCCCCTCTTCCTGCTGAGGCCAGGTAGTTCCTCGAACATAAAGTATGCCTCAAATCGCGTTCAAATACCGTGAACTTCTTGAAGCTCCTTTGTCTTCCCAGGAAATATCGCGTTCTCGGTCCGCAAGTACTGCACCCCGAGACTGATCTCCTCACATCAGCCATGGCATCCGTTGACGAGGAAGTCATGCCTAGCATGACCAGAACAAAGACACAGGCTTCAATTTTGTCGACCCAGAAAGGTACAGTTATTGAAGATAGAGGACTTCCTCCTTTGCTTCATGACTTGGATCCCGAGGAAATTGTTGTCCTCGAGAAAAAGCTTAAACGAAAAATCAACTGGAGAATGATGCCCACCATGATCATCCTGCAAATAATGAATTATCTTGATAGGTGTGTTTATTTTGATCATTTGGCCAAAAAGGGGTGCTGACAGAAGATAACAGGAATGCGATAGGAGCCGCTAGATTAGCCGGCTTGGAGGAAGACCTGCATCTCGTCGGCTATGAGTTTCAGACCTGCGTTACCATTCTGTTCGTAGGGTACATCCTGATGCAAGTCCCTTCGAATCTCTTGCTAAACAGGATCGGGAAACCTTCAATCTATCTGCCAACCTGTATGGCAATATGGGTAAGCACAATCACCAATTGTCACATTCCGTCCAAATCCACACTGACACGAGTGTCTTGCAGGGCCTGCTCTGTGCTTGCAGCGGGGTGGTTCACAGCTATCACGGCTTGCTGGCCACTCGTTTTCTACTTGGGTTCTTCGAAGCTGCTTTGTACCCCGGATGCGTTGCCACTCTCGGCGCGTGGTATATCAAGGAAGAGCTCTCTCTGAGGACCGGAATATTCTACTGTGGCTCCATGCTATCCGGCGCATTTTCTGGCCTCATTGCTGCTGGAATTACAAATGGGCTTGATGGAGCACGTGGTATGCGAGCATGGAGATGGTAAGAAGCCTTTCACAATACCCGCCAGAACACAACTAATCTGGTGCCAGGTTGTTCATCATCTATGGTAGTGCTACTATTGCCGTCTCCATTATTGCCATATTTGTTCTCCCCGACTTTCCAGCCACTACGAAATGGCTCACGGCCCAGGAACGGGAGTTGGCCCTCTGGAGGCTCAAGGTCGATGCCGCTGGTGAGGCCGACTGGACGGAGGGAAAGGAGCAGCCCATGCTGGACGGCTTCAAGATGGTCCTCAGGGACCCTCTGAACTGGATGATACTCGCCGTGGTCTACGGTGCAGCATCAGCCATCGCCATCAACAGCTTCTTCCCGACAGTCGTGGCAACTCTGGGCAAGGGGAAGGTCGAAACTCTCCTGCTGACTGCGCCGCCGTATCTATTGGCCTGCCTGGTCTGTATTGGTGTATCCTGGCACGCTGATCGGACGCAAGAGCGATACTTGCACACAGTCGGTCCCATCGCCCTAGCCCTAGCCGGTTTTGTCATCTCCGCTGCCGCCACAGGTATTGGCCCCAGGTACTTCGGGGCCATGATCATGCTGCCAGGTGTATATACTGGCTTCAACATGTCGATCGTCTGGACATCCAACACGATGAGCAGACCTCCCGCCAAGCGTGCGGCTGCCGTTGCTTTCAACAATGCTGTCGCCACCATTTGCAGCATCTACGGATCATACCTTTACCCAAACAATGCGGCGCCTCGGTTCGTCCTGGCCTTTGGCGTGAATGCGGGCATGGCTCTTATGGCTATCATAGCTGCCACAATACTCACGGTTGTTCTGGTGAGGAAGAACAAAGAGATGGACAGGCGTGAGGCTGAGCCTGAACATATTGCTGGAAATGTTGAGCGGCGGAGATATCTTGTTTAACCCAGTCAAATCATTTGACCTCGACAGATATGTTCTCAGTACAGAATGGCTAACACCATGAACACTGGGTAAACGGACTTTATGCGATATCCTATGATGAGTCCTGCGCTGGGCAAAGTCGCAGAACAAGAATTGACCTCGTCCATCGTCAATAGCCTTTCTTGACTCCAATGACCTTTTTTGGGCTCAGTGGCCGCAGTATGAAGGTGATATCCTCTCGACCGCGGCTGCCTCAATGCCTAGATTAGCACGCCTACACTGAAGATAAATTTAGAGGTGGTGTGACTGCTCCATTCTGCTTTTTGGAATATCTCTTGTCTCTAAATACCCCCTCGTAGCATAACAGCTGGAATTCGCCTGAAACCTCCCATGAAGGGCATGAGCCACAACACAACTTTCGCCCTGTTTATGCGCCAGCAACTGGTTCATCTGACAGATCAAGAAGCGGACAATCCTCAGGGGTCGAATAGTATACAGCACCAAGGTCCTCCATAACTACGCACCGCTCCTCCATAGTGATCGCATTGTGAATTCTTCCCACACCCATTTTATTGGGATTGAAGATAGCCGTGTTCAAAACCCAGACACCGCCGTGGGCTGGCCAGCCAAAGTAGACTGCCGGGTTGTCCCAGTCGCGTCCGTCTTCCATGTTCAAGAGCCACCACATCGACTCTTCATCATGGCTAGCCCACCATTTGGCGCCCAGCTGACGCATTCGATTGCAGTGCGCCTCCTCGTCTGCGGTGGACGAGTTCTGCGGCCGGTCTGCTTCCTTGAAGCGATCCAAGCCGAGGAAGTCCAGTTCAACGGCGAGGCAGGAGTATAAAGCGTAATAGCCACCTTTTGCTGGCCATCCGCGCACTGATGCGCCGGGCCCATCACCAAATCTCACTCGCCATTGCTGTTTGTCACCGGGATTGTAGGATTCACCAGAATCATCCCGAGACTGGTTTGATGCGTTGCACGTGGACGGCCAAGCGGTGGTTGTATCCTGCCCGAGCCAGTGGTAAGGACTCGATTCCAGGTGCATATACAAAGCACTAGAGGCGAGAAGAGTCAGGTAAACAAAGAACACAGAAGCACAGACCCAAAGAATTACTCTCTTCTTGGTCATTGTGATGATGATGATGATGGTGACAATGTTGGTGAGGAGTGTTTCAGTGCTGCCTGCGACGACAGGAACGCGTCGGCTCATTTTTAGAAGCTTGTTTCTATCGCACCCAACCACCCCATCAATCAGCAGCATCTTTTGTTCTTATTGGCTGTGGCCTACCTTAGTGCCAACTTCATTAGTGCCAACAGGACTACTGCAATTACGTTTAGGTCAAAGGGCAGCCTGGCAGACCTGGTCAGGTAGCCTTTGCGGCACCCCCATCAACACCAACACATGCTATAGGTGCCGTACCTGTTCTGCATATGTAGCGCACAGATATCCACCGTAATCATGGTCGGCCAGCTTGTTCAATCCTTCGCTGAATCAGAATTCTTGGAAGTCAAGCTCGGGTGCAGACCCTGCCAGGGTCTCTGAAAATGTTCGTGGGGTCAATCCTGACAGTATGCGAGCCCTGGAGGATTCAGTCTAACCGCCCGTCGTATTGAGCGTTAGGTAATCATGGCCAGCCAGTACGGAAAGGGAATGCAGTTGGCCGACGGTACCAACAGGCACATCAACAGGCACAGGACAGAATCTCCGACGACCCAAATGGTTAGGCCCGGGTTTACTGGAATATCCATGTATCGCGAGGCAAGAATGGCCTGCAAGGTAAGCCAATAACCTTTCTACCCATCTGCAAGCCGCATGCTTAGAAAGCCATCCACACATTCAGAGCTTGGCTAGAGCTCTTTCTAAGTATAAATATCATGTTTTCCTGCCCATTATCCATCTTGTGTTCGGGGGCAGCCTTCTCACACCACACTTGAACCCTGTCCACCGCTAAGTATTCCTTGAAAATATCTACCCTCAGAGGCAACCGCTGGAAAATGTCGGACCTCAATCCCATTGTAATCTGGAGCTTGGGCTACAGCCCCAACCCCTGGAAGGTGGTGCTCATTTTCGAGGAGCTTGGTCTTCCATATGAGATGAAGCAAGTTAGCTTTGGAGAGGTCAAGCAGGAGCCGTACATATCGCTCAACCCAAACGGTCGAGTGCCAACAATTGAGGATCCCAATACAGGGATAACATTATGGGAGGTACGTTAAAATGCCTCAGTTTAGGCAAACCATATGAACTCGTGGCTGACATAGGAACGTGGAAAAAGTCCGGTGCCATCATCGAGTACCTCATCGACACGTACGACACCAAAAACACTCTCTGCTATCCCCGGTCCGACGTGGCGCACTTCCACCAGACGCGCACCTGGGCCTACTTCCAATGCAGTGGTCAGGGTCCGTACTTTGGCCAGAAGGCCTGGTTCCGCCGCAGCCATCCGGAGAAAGTGCAGTCCGCACTTGACCGCTACGACAACGAGATCAAGCGTGTGACGGGCGTCTTGGACTTGCACCTTGGCAAGCAGGGCTCACAGTTCCTGGTCGGCGACAAATGCACCTATGCAGACCTCATGTTCATCCCTTACATCAAGTTTCTGGGCGTCCTGGTCGCTCCAGAGATCGACACCAAAGTCTACAAGGAGTACACGGCGTGGGTGGACAGGCTCTACAACAAGCCGGCTGTCAAGAAAGTGTTTGGCTTGATGGACCAGGCGCTCGCGAGTGCTGGCTGATTTTGGGGTTCCTATTCAAGCTGTCGCTCTTTACCTCCCTCGCAATCTTCAATCATAAAATATGGCCAGTATTCTAGACTTCAAATTCCAAGATTATGCATGAGAGAATACCTAAGGTCTCCTGTTTGGTTGTTGTCGCCTAGGTTCCATTCTCTAAAGAAACAATCCAGTTCAAGTGACCCGCGTGCCAAGCCGCTCGCGTGATAAGGAAGAAAGTCACTCGCAGGGGTCTCACCGCTTTCTGAAATGAGCGTAGTGAGAAGTCCGAGACGCGTCGCCGCGTTTCTGGTACCTAGGCAAACATTGAAACTGTTTTGTCGATTTCGTCAAATAAAAGTCGATTCTCAACGCGCTTTGTTGCCTGTGGACTACCGAGATAATGGAAGTCAACAACCTTCAGAGCCAGTCTGACGACCCTTTTGGTGATGATATGTCTCTGCCCGAGCTGCTGCCGTCTGCTGCTGATGAGAATGAGGAGGATGTTATTCGCGCCAGGGATGTGCCCTCGGAGGACGAGGGGGTGTCAACGCAGGCAGAAACGCGAAAAAGGAAGACTCCGGCGTCAGCCGGATGGACGCCCTCAACAGCCAAGCGACCGTGCACTCGGGACAACATGTCGGAAACCCTCCCGTCGACCAGCCACGGGAGCCAGTCGAGGTTCTCGGCCGAGAAAATCGAGCGGTGGATCGATGCGATCATGCCAAGAGAGGAGCCAACGTCGGCCCACCTACACTTTCAGGTCGGCCCACCTACAAGTTTCCGTTC